>JAQZBX010033704.1:0-25284 GCA_029593785.1 Cabassous unicinctus
ATAAATCTTTAAAAAAAAAAAAAAAAATCTTCTACTTCTTGCTCAAGATACTGGACCTTCTCCAGCACATGCATGATTTTTTTAATACTCCCCTCCCCCAAGATGGCTCCCTTGTCTGTTTGCTCATTGTTTTTGCTCATTGTCTGCTCGTTGTTTTTTGCTTTTTGTCTGTTTGTTTCTGTTTAGGAGGCACCAGGAACAGAACCCAGGACCTCCCATGTGGGAGGCGGGTGCCCGACTGCCTGAGCCACATCTGCTCCCCTTTAATACTTGGAGAAGTACTTTCATCTGAAGATAAACACTCCTCAGGAAGGTTACTTTAATTTTGATTGCTAGAGTTTCTATTGGTGGGATTACCATACAGCTGGGGCTCGGCACTACATTGGACTTGGGAATCCAACAGATCAGAATTATCATTGTTTATTGTCCCCAAGGATTCATACTGAGGGGCAGTGCAGAGAAAGTTGTGTCAGTTCATGCCTTTATTTGATTGACTATAGGGGTTTGAGGAGTCCTTGGACTGCTGGGGTGGTGGTGCAGGTGGCAGCTGAGGAGAGCCACTGCTGGGCTATGATGAAGTCCTTTCAGTCATGTAGAGACTCCCAGGTGGTGCTGAGGATGCAGCTGAAGGCCAGGGTTAATGCATCAGCACCAGAAGAAGCCCACGTGTCCTCCTGTGGTTGTACTTGTGGTCCTGATTGTGGAACACAACGATTACCATCTCCATCAGGATAATGGGGCAGGGTCATCCCAGGGTTCTGTGAAGCAGGATATCCTGGAACCTGCCCCCGAAGGGGGGGTGCTTCAGTCTGGCAGACCTGCTGAGGATACATCCAGTGAGACACTGGAGTTGGGCTATTGCCAGGTGAACGGTAAGTATTTGGAACTTCTGTGGAGTAATTGGTCTGAGTATATCCAGGTGCAAACTATGCCCCAGAGTATGAGGCAGTATTTGTCCCAGGGCCAGGGGGTATAGTGGACCATAAACTCCATTTGTACAAGAATTCAAACTCTGTCCGTGCAATTCTGGTCTTGCAGGATATGTACTTGGCTAAGGAACCCTAAGTTAGATGGGAAAATTCCAGTAATTAGAATTGTAGCTAGGACATCATGGCTGCTCCTGGTGGCTTCCTCTAGCTCAACCCGGCTCTGTCCAGGAGCCCCCGGACAAGTAACAGCCACCACCTCCTCTGTCTTCTCCTGGACAGGTGGTCTCAGCCGGGTCGCCCCTGTGCCCCCACCAGAAAACAGGAGGTTCAGGGTGAGGAGGCTGTTTGACTGGAGGTGGAAGCACGGGCACAGCTCCATCCCAGGCCCACAGCAGCAGCCAGGGGCAGCATGTCACTGGGGCTGTAGCCCAAGCGCCTCCTAGACTTCTATCTACACTGTAATAGGTGCAGGGAGAGCTAAGCTAGAAAGAGGTGGGAGAACCTTCTCAGAGCTTGCCTTGTAATGGGGTTTAAACATGAGAGTTAGACAAAATTGTGTCCTTATGAGATCAATTTCCCAACCACTATAAAGAGTAAGATAATTCAGTAGGAAAGTGGGGATTAAAATTAGTATAGAGAGATCCAATACCTTCTCATATACCAACAAGATCTCTTTTAAAATATCAACAAAAAAGATAAAATATCTGAGAATAAATTTCACAAGAAATGTGCAAAACCTCCCTAAGGAAAACTTTGCAACACACCCAAAGGACATGAAACTGGAAAGATGTACCAAATTCTTGGATAGGAAGACATCGTAAAGATATCAAATCTCCTTAAGGTAGTTTGTAAATTTAACATGATGCCAATAAAAACGCCACGAGCCTTTTTCTGCAACTAGCCAAGGTGATTCTACAATTTACTATGAAAATATAAACAAGGTACAAGGGGCAGGGAAACTCTGAAAAGGAAGAGCAATGGGGGCAGAATGGCCCAATCTGATTCCAAAACACACCATGAAGCTTCAAGAATTAGGACCCATGAACAGATGGAGAGCAACAGAACAGAATGCCCAGAAACAGGACCCAGTGGAAATCCAGTGTACAAAAAGCCATCATCTCAGTTAAACAGTTTCCATATGACCTGCAATTCTACTCCTAGGAATCTACCCCAAAGAAACGAAAACAGGGACTCAGATATTTGTATACCAATGTTCATAGCAGCATTATTTGCAATAGCCAAAAAGTGTAAATACTTAGTGTTCATCGACAGATAAATGGATAAGCAAAATGTGGTTTATACGTATAATGGAATATTATTCAGCCATAAAAAGGAACGAAGTTCAGAAAAATGCTACAACGTGGATGAACCTTGAAAACATGATGCTAAGCGAAATAAGCCAGATATAAAGGGTCACAGGTTGTACGATTCCATTTATATGGCATATTTAGAAAGGCAAACTCAGAAACAGGAAGTAGATTAGAGATTACCGAGGGCTGGGGGAGGGGAGATGGGGAGTTACTGCTTAATGGGTTCAGCCTCTGTTTGGGGTGATGAAAAAGTTTTGGTAATAGGTGGTGGTGATGGTAGCACAATATTGCAAATGTAATGCCACTGAATTATACACTTAAAAATGGTTGAAACAGCAAGTTTTATGTTATACATATGTTAGTATAGTTTTTTTCAAAAGGGAAAAAAAGGTTTTATCTCAAATTAGAGAGATGACAATGAAACTTGTAATAAATACTGTTTGAATGATTGGGTAGCTCCCTGGAAAATCAAGCGGGATCACACCAATCACCAGGATAACCTTTAATGGATCAAAGATTTAAATGTGAAAAATGAAAAGATGGATGTATCGTTTTGGCCTCGGTAAGAACAAGAGTCACGGATGGGCCTGGGGCTGACCTGGAATCTGCTGAACTCAGGACCACTTGGAGTTGGGGGACCCAGCACTGATTAGCCAACCCCGTGCTAGTTATTTCACACACGTTATCTTGTATGATCCTCCCAATAGCATGAAGGAGTTTCTTTGACTGACCTCAGTTTCTTTACCACAGGAAGCAGCCCGTCCAAGGTCACTCCAGAGTTACTCTACTGCTCCTGGTTGCAGATGGAGCTCGGCCACCAGAAGTAGTTATGGATGCAAGGCACTGGGCTTGGCGGAGGTAGGACAGGAGGACAGACAGGCCGAGGAGTCGTCCTGCTTCCAGGGAGCTGCTCCTTCACTGGGTGAACAGACATAGACACATAAAATGGGGGAGGGGGTCAGGCAGTTTTGAGACTGCAGGGGAGGGAGGACTCCGTGGAAGCTGGTTAGGAAAGGCTTCTCAGAAGAGGTGGGGTTGATAGAGACGGGTCTCACGACAAGTTAGGGACAGGCTACTTGTTAAGCAGAGAGGCTAACCGGGGAGGAGACTGGCTGGAAAATAGAGACAGAGGTAGCAAGAGATGCCTTTGCCTAGGATCTGAGGGAAAAGCGCATGTTGACTAAGGCCAGGGACTCTCAGAAGGGACTTAGTGGGCCAGAGAGCTGGAGAGGTGGGCCAGGCTCGGACTGTAAAGGGTCTTGAATTTCAAGGTCATAGTCAGTACTTGTGGCACTGCACTTTATAGTTTGCAAAACACACGTAATCACACTGGATCCTCAGACCAACCTGCTGACAGATGAACAAAAGGGGTCAGAGACTAAGGGTCCTGCCCAAGATCACAGGGGCCATAAGAGGCAGAGCCAGGAACAAAGCCCTGGATCTCATGGTTCCGGGTCCCGTGCTCTTTCCCAGACGCCAAGCCACTCCTAAGGGTCAGGAGCGCTCAACACCCTGGCAACTGCAAAAGGTTTCTCAACAGAAGAGATGGCATGACAGGGCAGTTTGGGGACCAGCTGGCTTGGCTGGTGGAAGAGACAGGGTGGGGTGGGTGGATTTGTGGGAGGAAGCTATCGCAATAGTCCAGGGAGGGGCCTGAGGGGCAGGGGCAAGGATGGACAGGCAGCATCTCTCTCCCCAGCTCCCTGTCAACATGCTGCTTCCTGGTGCGCCCCCTGCCCCTCCGACTACTTCCCCCTCTGCTTCCTGCTTCCTCCTCTCCCTCGCTCGCCCGGTGGGGCCCAGCCTGGGGCTCTATGCTTGTGGCTATTGGACAGTGAAGAGCCTTAGGCCTCCCCTGCTGCCATGGCCTCAGGGCCACCTCCACGCTGGACCGCCCCACCCCTGAATTGGATCCCCTGCTGGGATTTGCCTCCTGAGCGCCAGGCGAACATTCTGCTGCTTCCCAGATGTCTTTTCTGGGCCCCTCAAAGTCCACCTGTCCCCAGGGTTCCCAACCTCAACGAATGGCGACCACTGACCACTCACGACCCCAGTGAGAATCCAAGGGGTCATCGTGGACTCCTCCTTTTCCTTTACCTCCCATGTCCTGCCAACGCTTCCTCCTTTATCTGCCTCAAATTGACCGCATTCTCGTTACTCCCTCTCTGGCCAGTGGCCCCTTCTCCCCGTGTTCTAGCCACGTAGGACCACGTCTCCTCCTCTTGCTTTAGACCCGTCAGGAAGCCTCCACCCAAAACCTTGCATGTCAAACAGGCAGAAAAGAAACATGTCTATCGACAGCTGAGTAGATAAACAAGACGTAGCAGATGCACCCAATGGAATGTTTGGCCATAGAAAGGAATGAGGTACTGATACATGCATGGATGAAGCTTGAAATATACTAAGTGAAAGCAGCCACACACAAAAGACCACATAGTGCCTAATATCATGTATATGAAATGTCCAGAATAGGCAAATCCATAGACAGAGCAGATTGGTGGTTGCCTGGGGCTGAAGGGCTTGGAGGGAAGTGGGGTATGGCTGCTAATGGGGACGGGGTTTCTTTTTGGGATCATGAAAATGTTCTAAAATGGATTGTGGTGATGGTTGCAGAACTGAAAACACTCAAAAATACTGGATTGTAGTTGGTGAACTGTATATACATGGATTGTATCTCAAACTGTTTTTTGTTTTGATTTAAATTCCCATTCCAGGTCCTCTCTGTGGCTCTCAGGGCCCGCCTGGTCTGGCGTCTGTCCCCAGGCAGCTCCTCCTGAGGCCTGAGGCTCCTTCCCTTGCTACACTCTGCCAGGACCACTCTTTCCCCTGCACTTGATCGCCTTGTTCCACTTTCAAGTCTCTGGTTAAGCCTCACCTTTGTCTGGTCTTCCCTGACCTCTCGACCAGGTAGGAGCCGCCACCGAACACCCACCAAGATCCTGCACTCCCCTTCCAGGCCACTCCGCACCGGAGTCATGCTGGCTGCCTGCCCCTCAGACTGTAAGGTTTGGGTATGCTGGCACCATTGGCTGTTCGTAGCAGTGTCTGGGTCATGTTATTCTTAAATCACATGATATATATTTATGGTGCACCCAGGATGTTTCAGGCTCTATTCTTGGGTGAGGGAGGCAAACGTGCCTAAGCTCCCGCCCTCAGGAGCTTAACTAATGGGGGAGATGGGAGAGGGACAGGACACATCTGTGAGGCAGTGATGTAGTGATGAGGGTCCTTGAGAAAAACAAAGCAGGGGAAGGAGCAAAAGTCCCAGAGGCGAGGTGAGCGTGTACTAATTCCACGTAGGGAAGGCTTCTCTGAGGAGTCCTATTTGAGCAGAGGTCTGAATGAATGATTGCCAGGTGGCAATCTCAGCAAGTACCTGCCCAATGGTTAAATGAACAAGGATGAGGTGGAGGTCAGGGCAGTTGAGAAATGGGCAGAATTGGCGCCTGATGAGTGTCACAGCCTGGAATGTGGAGCTTGGCCCAAAGAGCCCCCCAAGCTTGTGGGGATGTCCGTCTTGTGTCAGCTTCTGCTTTGCCATCTGTATTAGTCAGCCAAAGGGGTGCTAATGTGAAATACCCAAAAATGTGTTGGTCTTTATAAAGGGTATTTATTTGGGGTAGAAGCCCACAGATACCAAGCCATAAAGCGTTAAGTTTCTTCTCTCACCACAGTTCATTGCCACGTGTTAGAGCAAGACAGCTGCCGACGTTTGCCAGGGTTCAGGCTTCTTGGGTTCCTCTTTTCCCGGGGCTGCGTCTCTCTCTGGGCTTAGCGCCTGGTTCCTCCAGAAGGTCAGCTGTAGACAATCAGGTGAATGGCTCGCTTCTCTTCTCCTGGGGCCTTCTCTCCAACATCAAAACTGCTTCTCAAAAATGTCTTCAACTCTGTTCTTGCCATGCCTTTTATATTTGATTCCCCACCCACCAAGGGGTGGGGCTCAATGCCCTAATCATAACTTAATCATGTCCAGATTAACAAATCAGTTTACAAGCATGATCCAATTATATTTTTGGAATTCATAATTACATTAAATTGGCCAACGGCTACACCATCAATGCTGCTTCCTTATATTTTAAATCATGATGAGCAATTCCACTTCCTCTCCCCAAGCTAACATTTTAACCAGGCCTCTCAAATTTCTCCCTTCCTCACTATGGCCCCAGGATAGTCAGGGTAGGCTGGGTGCTGTTACAAAGAGCCCCCTCACTTCAGTGGCTCCCAATACATCAGATGTTTTATTTCTCACTCACATCAAGTCTAGACGGGTGATGCAGAGCCCTCTGCTGGCTCTTTTACGGTGGGAGGTTCTTATGGGCCAACTCTCACATTCCAGGCCTCCTTCACCTGGAACTGCAAGGAAGGTGGGCAGGAGGAAAGAGAATCAGGGTAGGGGCTGGGCAGACTCTGTTGCAGCTCATTTTCTTAACGTGATCCTAACAGCCTCTTACCAGCTATGCCGATTCTCGTTTATGCACCACTGCAAATCAGGTCTTCCTAAAACTCATCTGCCATCATGCCACTTGTCTACAAGACCTAGGCAACCCTTCTGGACCCACAGGTAATGCCTGACTCAGTGCCCCACATACTTACCTGGACTCTCTCCTCCTTGCAGGAGGGGCCCAGGCTCTGGACACCATGTCCATCCCCACCATACCTTCATTGCTGATGACTAGGCCCACTTGTCCTTTTCAGATAATTCCACCCAAAACCTAGTTCAAGTCCCACCTGCCCCCAAAGCTCACCCTCCTCAGGATGGTGTGATGTGCACACTTCCTCTCTGGAATCCCCTCCCACCCAATGGCTAGTGTAACAGTCTGAGAGTCACTGTTGAGGAACGCATCAGTATGCATCCGTATCAAGTACAGTGGGGTAGTTTCCAGTTTCAGGATGACTCAGAGCAGTGATGCCTGTCTTGTAGAAATGGAAAGGGGCAACTAATGGGCTGGGGGAGGGGATAAAAGGGCAAATGGGCCCTCATCAGCCTCTAGCCAGATAAGGTAGGGTGGGGGGGAGGGGGAGGAGTGCCTCCAGCTCCAGAAGCAGAAGAGTAGAATAGCACAAGCCCCAGGGACAAAGTTCACCATCCAAATCACTGCCATGAGTGATGAGAAAGGGCACACTGCTTGCCCTGATTCCCCAGACAGCACAGGACGAGGAAACCAGGGCACTCACACAGGCTTGTGGCACAAAGGCAAGCACCCATCCATTACATGTTACTTTGGACATAGGTACAGTTAGAGACTACTCAGACTCAGAGGACAGCTACAATAACCACGTTTTCTAAACCCTAATTCACGATGTATCTGGCAAGGGGGCAGAATATTAAAAAATAAGACTGCCCTTAGAGACTTAAGATCAGTCTTGCTTACGGATGGGCCAGAACTGGGTCTTTGAGGGCTGTTCTCGTAATTTCTTTTTGGGGAGGAATTAAGTACACATTTTGAACAGCAGGGTTCCCCAGTTTTAATGGTAGCTTTTGGAATTCCTTGGTTAGTTATGGGGCTCATCAATAGCACTATCATCTAGCATTCATCCATCAGTGCTCTTGGCACACAGAATCGTATTCTTCTTGAAGAGCAACATAGAACCTAAAACGGAAGACCAAGTAAGACCAAGATGGGAAGGAATTTGAGGTTTTGAGGCTATCCATTTTAGCAGTGAGCACCCAACTCAGCTGCTTTGGAACTGCTGGATGGAGTAAGAGGCCTGTAATCCAAGGAACTGAGATTAAGAAGGCCCCAGTAGACACACTGACGTCTGTGAGCACCCCTCTACTCATCAGTGTGAAACAGGGTGGAATCCTGGGAATTTGTAGTACATGTAAATCCAGTCCTAGGGGTTAAAAAGCATTTTGAAGGTGCATAAATATAGTATCAACTCCACTTTCATGTTTCCTAGCTATTCAGGCATTTTCATAAAGCTCAACTTTCTGACTCAAAGGTCATCTACTTCATAAGCAGATCAAAGGGGATAAAGGAATGTCAAAGAAGGCAGATTGCCTTTTTCTCTTTCCAAGAGCGTAAATGCTGCCCGAGCAGCATTGGCAGTAGCTGTTCCTTACTGTTTCCTTGGCAAGTTCCTAGTTCACTAAGTCTGAATTAGCATCAGTGACCCAGGAGGGAGCACCCAAGCTCCCTGCTCTGAGGTACAAGTTAGTAAAGGGGACCCTTCAGGCCACTCACTCACCCCTAGCTTCTATTCACAGAACACAAGTGAACCAAGAAGCCCCGCAAAGCAGGCAAGAGGTGTTATTCCGCGGCTAAGCACCTGCCTGGTGTCCATCAACTACCAGAGGAATACCGGAGGAAGCTGACCTCTTCCCAAAAGCAACCTCGTCCAGATGCCTTCCAGGAATAACAGACCCACAGCAGGGAGGATACAATCACCAAGAGATCTGCCATCAAACTGATATTCACACAGAAGTGGCAAGTTCCCCATTAATCCTAGGGCTATTTTGAAGCACAGTCCAACAGAGAGCAGATGAATTAAACAAAAGCCTTGATGAGGCTGAAAATCACTGCCTTCTGTTTTCACCTAATCAGCCCCATTCTGGAAACCTTCAGAGTAGCTGGCCCAAGTGGGCTGAAGCCAGCAGCCTGAGGCAGAACAGTATTTGGGCCAAGTTCCTTCTCACACATGGTAGCTGCAGAAGGGGAAGAGTTGAAAACTCCCTCTTATCTAAGTGGTGTAGTCACAAACGAGAAGGCATGCAGAGGTCTATTTAAAAACTAGACCAGGAATACAAGGGAAAATTCCCTGGGTTCAAATTCTTTTCTGCTCAATCTTCCAACAAGTCTTATCTGGTCTAGGCCTAGGCTTCCTCTGAAAGCAGCTGCTGAGCAAACAAGTATGTTTTAGCTACTTACTTAGCACATTGAAACTGCTTTATTACACATCATCTGTCCTGCTGCTCCTGAACACAGCGAGCGAGCATCGGGGGTGGGGGTGGGAATGTATGGACAGACTCTACTACATCCTTCACAGAGGGAGAAGCCAATCATACCCCTTCCTCACAAAGTGTCCAGTCTAGACCAATTTCCAAAATGTGTTCTATAGTTTCTCCATGTCAGAAACAGCAGGCAAGCTTAGCTGGGGCCTCAACACAAATCCCAAATCTAAGTATCTGATGGTAGTGCCCGAGAACTGGTATTAACGAGCTTCTCAGGATTTCTGCTGAACAGCCAAGTGTTAACAAGCTTCATGGGATTTCTGATGAACAGCCAAGTATGGGACTCAGTCATCCAGAGGCCCGGCAAGACCCACATGCTCCCCGGGGATAAGGGAAGTTAGGTAAGTTGGAAATAAGGACACAAGAGCCCTGACTTCCTGATCTGAAATCTTACATAATTTTAAGTTTTTATTTTAAGTAAGGCAAGGGGAAAACAGTAAAAATACAGAGTGAAGAATTCATTGTATGTTTATTATTCACAGTTAATCACTACCTACCAAATGCTATCCGCAGAGTTAAAGGATTAAGTACATAGGTCTTTTTATTTAAACACTGATTTTTTTTTTTTTAAATATATACACACAAAACTTAGTTCAGCAAGGCTTCATGATATACACCAATTCCAAAATAAAACAATCAAATGGTCCAGGTGTAAAATGCCAGAGATTCCTTTTATCATCAGTGAGGAGAGGAGAAGCAGAATCAGAGGGAGCAAGGCGAGGCGGCCACATGCTCTGTCCAGGAGAGCTGCTGCCAAGTCCATCTCCACACCAGTGTCCAAGGAGAAGCCCACAGGTGCTCACCAACTCCCGTGGGAGAGACACATAAGTGACCTCTTGTTTTTTTTGTGGGAAGGAGATTGGGCGGAGAGAAGTTTACAGTCACATGACTACAAGAGGGAAAAAAGTTTCTAGAGGATTGACAGAGAGAGCTTTTTGCAATAAACTTAGCCTCCCCTAGAAGTCCGACTTTCAACCTTTCCTTCTGCAACTCTCCCTGCTTGACAGACACTCCCTTTTTAGGGGTAGGGTGGAGCGCTAGAAACACAGCCCACTGTGAACAGAGACAGTCAAAACAATCCAGGTGCTTCTTAAACACTGCTTTAATGCTCACCTGGGCAGGTTAGGGGGCTATAAGAGGTGAAAGCCAAGAGCAGATACCTCTATTTTTAAGAGCAAGAAAAATGAAAAAGTAAATACTCAATTCTTCCCCAGTGTAGCATAGGAATACAGTATAACTCATCACAACTAAAATGTGATAGTTTAAATTCAAACAATATTTTCTCTTCTGGTTTTCCTGTGTTTGAAAACTCACTGGCTCCAGGGATTTGCATCTGGGGATCACGACAGTAAAGAGGGAGGAAAAACACCTGAGACCTTGAGGTCAACGATTCCGGTCCCCTTTTCAGCCAGACCCCAGTCTGGTGTGGGAAGAGCCATACACTCTTTGCCTGCCCCGGGGCAGACGGGCTCACTGCAGATACCATGGGTACCTGGCTCCCTTACCCTGAAGGGAGGGCTCACTTCAAGACTTCTGGCTTAGAGCAGGCAGGAGAATGTCCTCACTCTCCACTTCTACTTGTCTCCTTTTCTCTACCCTGTTCCCCTCCCCCTGAGGGAAAAATATTTACACAGAGTAGGAGACAAATTGGCTGGAAAGCTCTGGACTGTCTTTAACTTTAAACCAAAACAAATGAAAAACACCACACATAAGCAACCTTTGACATAAGAAAAAGGCACCATTAAAAACCAACATGCTTGACAATACCAGTTGGAAGGGAAAACAAGGTGGAAAAGAGATGCAGGTTTTTAGTTGGACCTTCTCAGGAAGCCACCTGATGGTACCAATCCCTTCTCTCACCCCTCTGTTTCCCACGTTGACTAAATACACCGGGGCTCAGGGGCTGGAAGGCAGAGTCCTGCACGCCCTCCCCTCCTCTAATAGAAGCTACACAACGCAGGCTTCGAGCTCCTGGCCCCTCTTCTTTTTGTGTGTATATACGAAGAACACAGAAACAGTTGTTCTTTCAGTCATTCCAACTAAAATAGACATTTTTGCATAGAGAAAATACCAGCCCACTTGGTTTCTTTTCTTTTATTATTGGCATCAGCTAGGACTATATGTGGCATTAAATGTCATGCACTGAGAGACAAGAAAAAAAGGATGGGAAAAAAAAAAAGATAAAGGAGGGGAAATAGGAGCAGGGGTGAAAATTTGTAATAAAAACTCTTTTCTTAATTTATAGGTAAGTTTTGGCATTTTTATATCCAACTCCCCCTCCCACCCCCCAAAGTTCCAACCAAAGTGAGAGGGTTACCAGGGTGACCCAGCCAGGTGTTCTGAGCTCCCTCACAGGCTGCTGCTAGAGGCAGCTTGTGGGTTTTACTTCTTTTGTATGTGTTGTAAAATTTTCACTTTCTTTAAATAATCTCTTCTTGGTTCTTAGACGTTCCGGTTCACAGGGGTGACGTAGTTGCGGGGAAACATGCCGGTCTGCCCGTGGCAGGCCCCTTTCCACCAGTTGGGGTCTGAATTATCCATGACGTGGATAAAGTCTCCCCGACGGAATCCCAGCTCTCCATCCTCTTGGGGGTCAAAGTCAAAGAGGGCCTGGACATATGTAGGTTGCTGCAAAAGAGGAGCGGGAAAAAGCATGCACGTTGCATCCCTCACCACAGCCAGCAACCTTGTGAGCTGGACTGGTCACAAGGGGAGATGGACAAATGCTAAATCTTTCATATTTCCTCAGATAACCTCCTGTCCACACAACTCCCTCAACTTATCCTTAAAAATATTTTGGGTTCACTCCAAATGGGCTTAGTGTAAAATCTTTTGCCAGTGCTCAAAAACCACTAGAGTTTATTTCACTGATGGTGGCCAGTTGTGCCTTTTCATTAAATGGAGAGTGGCAAAGCTGCTAGGAGGGGAAGGGGGGCCCTTTAGAAATGGCAGCCTGGGTTTCATTTACAACCCCAGGAATTGAAAACATTTTAGTTTCTTTCACTTTTAACACCCTTAAGATTTTATGGATTCAAAAGGTCAAGCGCTGGAATAAATTATAATTAGGACACTGGGAATGGGAATACAGGAAGAATAAACTATACAATGGCATGGACCCCACTTCCTCACAAGTATGATTTCCCCTCACAATTTGCTTTCATGGATAGAAAATTTGGGAGCGTGTGTTAAAGACCGCCTCCTTAAAGAGACAGGTGGTGAGCTGGCAACACACTGCCCCAGGCAGCTTCTGGAAAAGGCACAATGAAGGAAGAGGCACCTTAGCTAGGACTTAATTTGCCATTTAAAAAGGTAGAAACACTTTATTTCAAATTAGAAATACTGACCATAAATTAAGGGTGACAGTTTGAATAACAAGCACAGTGCAAGAACCATAAGCAATCCTTTGCAAGGTCCCTGATTGCTTGAGGAGCTATTCTTGATTGCTAAAAATTATCCTAATCTCTCCATGAGGAGGCTTACCTGTGGCACCTGTTCTATGTCCCGGAGGAATATCTGCTGGTTTCTGGAGACGGATGTAGATCTGTGATAATCTACCAGCTCATTCAAGGAATTGAACTTTACCACCCAGAGGAAATACTTTCCAGCCCCATCTCGGAGCACCTTGAAGTGCTGCACGTCATTTCCAAACCTGGGAAGGGGCAGAAGAACACCCGTGAACAGGTCAAAGGGCTCCACCCCGGCTGATCATGGGCTATCTGCCCTAAAGGCAGTGCCTCAATGTGCTTCCCTGGTAGGACAGAGTCAGGACAGACAACGTGATTGATGAGTACCGGCAGCAACATGAAGAATCTGCACCAGCTAGGGGAAAACCTATCCATTGGTCTGTGTAATTCTGAAGCTGTTTGTAAGATAGAAAACAAAGTCCCAATGACAGCATTTTCTACACCTCTATGTGTCCTGAGATGAACTAAATAAAACGGAGCCTTATTAAGGCAAGGCATGTGACTTACCTGCTTTTTGAGCAAAAATAATTAAAATATGTGATATTTAAAGACTAGAAGAGACAGGATAGGAAGTAAGGTGAGAAGAGGAACTGGAAATACTTTGAACAATTCCCCTGTAACTTGGAATAGCCCAAAGCTATGTTTTCCATTTAGGGATTCTAGTTCTAATCATGGGGGAAAAGAGAGGCTCAGGCACACACACGTGCACTTACACACACAAAGCTTCTCTATCACCTGGTACGTGCTTTCGCTTTACCCTGGCCAGCACAACCAGTAGGAGTGTGACTGACTAGTAACGCCCCACAGGGTGGATCACAGTGATATGAGGGCTCTGCCTGCCCTGTTCTCTACTGAGCCCTCAAAGGGCATTCTAGAAAAACTCATCAAATGAATGACAGTCTCTCCTCTCCTGCAGTCTTAAAACTTAAAAGTAGCCAAATGCTTCTTAAAAACAAACCAGCAGGTGGCAGCTCTGAGCTTCAAGGAAGCCACCGAGTACAAGATCTCAAGTGTTCCTAAACTATTGCTATTTCATGAAAGAAATAATGTGGACAGTTTGAAAGTTTTATGAGGAAGAGTGGCACGTTCCAATGGCACTATGGCCCCCCAGAAGCACTGCCCCCCCGGTGCAATGCAGATGGTTCCAAAAGAAGCCCAGGGGCCCTGAGAGTGGGTGTGTTAGCCACCAGAATGTTTCAATCATAGAACTGAAACATATGGACACTAGGGGAACATCTCAGAGACTTAATGTTGAACCTCTTCTGCCAGGGTGTTTTTGTTAAAGGCAGTCATGACATCCATTTCAATGTTATTTCTAAAGCAATAAATACACTAACTCTTTAAAGAGTCTGATAAAGCCCAAGGACCCTAGGCCCTTGTCTCTGGGCCCAGAGACAAGCAGGCGCAGTGATGAGTGTCTGCTGGACAGACAAGCCACAATCCAGTCAGCTGGTTTACTATGCAAACTCAACAGTAACTGCCACCGTGGTTTTGGCCATCATTCAATGATTGTATTCCTTGCCCCATATCATTTAATTCATACTCAGGTCAATATAAAACTTAAAAGAGAGTTAATGAGAAGCATAACGGATAATTCCACAACCCCAAGAAGCTCTTTACCAGACCCTTACTTGCATTTGTTTAACCAAGCATGTCAAAAAGCCATTGTTAAAAGAGGAAAACAGTGACAATTATTTACAGTCTGACTTTTTCATATATTAGGAATAAAAGCTAACTACACCGGCAACATATTGTGAGGTTTGTAAGTATCACCTGAGATTTTTTTCATATTTTCATTTAGAAAAAGAACACAAAAACTACAAATTTAAATCCACATTAAAGTTTTACATTTTAATCACACATTTGGTCCTAAAACAAAAACAAGATATTCATTTTTGAAACTGAAAAATCTTGTGCACATATCATTAGTAAATGGGAAATATATTGTCTTACAATTTTATTAAAACAATCTTTTTTGTAATCTATAATAAAATAGTGGTCTGAGTTTTTAATCTAATCACTTGTCACATAGCACATAAATGAAGTGATTTGGAGATTCCTTGGGGTTCCTATAACATCACTATGAGAAGGACTTAGAGTAAAAAAAAACATGGAAATGCCAACTTAATAGAAAATCTGATGAAGAGTGATTTGCTTAGACTTCTTAAAGTTCCAATTTATATTCTCCATGATTCCCGAGCGGTAAAACTCCTGTTTTCCCATTCCCTGCTTACCCACATCCCTCTTTTTAAAATTTTCCACTGGGAAAAGCAAAAAACAAAGTAACATCAAAACCCCTGGGATAGCTTTTTTTTTTTAAGTTAATGTGAGAGGCCCAGGATGAGGCTGGTAGCTTTAGGCTAGACACATGGCAGAGGCAAGCAAATGAAGCTGCAATGGTGTCATTAGTCATTCCACTAGAGCGTCGCAAGAAACCCAGTGTGCAAGTGTGCTTGAGATATGGCAGAGCTCTGTGGGTGTTGGACATTAAGGAGTGGTGGGGATTATGGCAAACTGGAAGCACGTGCTGTCTGAAAAAAAGCTGCTACTTGGCTCCTACAGACTGTTTCCACATGGGAATCTAATCCCAGTGCTGCTAGAACAAATTTTTAAGAGAAGCCAAAAATTAATATTTTAATGTAAAAATTTCTGATTTATAAAATATTGTTCAGGGGGACTGGATGTGGTTCGAGGGGTTGGGCACCTGCTTCCCACACGGGAGGTCCTGGGTTCGGTTCCCAGTGCGTCCTAAAAACAAAACAAAAAAAACAACAAGCAAACAAATGAAAAAACCAACTCAGGGAAGCTGATGTGGCTCAGTGGTTGAATGCCGGCTTCCCACATACAAGATCCCGGGTTCAATTCCCGGCCCTGGTACCTCAAAAACAAAACAAAACAAAACAACCATAAAATACTGTCTGGGATAAACCTCTACCAGTTTGCAACCTCTGGTGTGTGAGGCCAGACACCTGGCCAATGGTTTCACCAATTAGATCAGTGAAACACAGGATTCTAGGGAACGAAAGCAGGAAATACTTACTTGACAGAGAGGGAGAAATCCCCAGGAGCACTCTCACTCTCTCGGATAAGAAAGGCCCCATCATGCCGCTGTTTGCTAAGCATTTCTTCTGCCCTTGCTCTGGGGATTTTGCCAAAAAACCACCTAAGGAAGGAAGGCAAGCCAGTCAACATCTGCTTCCTCACAAAGAAACGGGATATCCAGCCTCTGAAATGTGAGCAACAGAACACTCCTTAGTGCCAGAGGAAGGGGCCTCCCTTTTTACCCTCCAGTCTCGACATGCCCAATAATGACGTTCGGTCAGGTCCTCCCTAGAGAGATGCACTGGCTTCCTTTGAACGGCTTCACCCCACTCCACTCTCCTGAAAGTGACTCATCAAGCCACTACTGCAGGCCACTGTTTCTACAGAGGAAGACACTTCAAGGTGGGCCTCCTAGGCCCAAGCCCACTGGGACTCCCTACTTGATGCATCAGAAAGTCAAAGGGGAAAGCCCCCAGGTCTATGGATTTCAAGTACAGGATAAACTATACATGGAGAGACAGGCCCTTTCTTGCTGCCATTTGATAAGGCTGAAGCTTAAGGGAAATGGGAGTAGGAAACCTAGAAGGCCCAGAGGTTGGAGGCAGGGTCACTTATGTTGAGAGCCCAAAGGAAAGGGTTTGGGCTGAGAGCAAGCAGCCCCTACTATTAACCAGGCTGACGTGCACTTGACACCCCTTCTCCGTGGTCACTGCTCAGAGCTTAGCTTTCAGAAGCCATCAGGAACTCCAGAATTCACCTCATGAAGAGGCAGCTAGCTGCAAAATCAGATTATTTCACTTGAAGCAAGCAAGTTAAGGACTCTTCTGTTTCCAATGCTCATTCACTTTGGTGAGAAAAAAGTGGTTGAATTCACTGAAAACTGTGGGATCAGCTGGTCTCTCTCTGGCTTCACAGGAGAGAAGTATGCACTAAAGGAGCTTCAAGTCTCAGATGCCTACTTCGTCAAATGAACATCATTACTTATTAGGATAGAGAATGCACACAATTTTCTCTTTTCAAAACTGTTTTTAATGTTATATTATTTTTAAAAAGGAAAAACATTATTTACAGAGAATAACAGCATATCTGCTTACCTTTTACTCCTTACATGGTAACCAACCTTTATTTATTAAATATGGAAACTATAATATCAAAGGTACCAAAAAGTCCATTAAAGCTACAAATCTAACTTATAAATCTATCTTACTTATAAATAACTGCAAAATGATTCTAAAATAATATACCATAATAAAATTCAAACAGAAAGATGCAAGCTGCTAGGGAGGATACACTCAGAATTGCCATTAGTAACCTTTAAGCATTCTTAAATCTAGCTGTATCTTTTTCATTTTGCCCTCTGTAACACCCAGGCTGCTGAAAGGAGTTTGTGCAATATATCCTTACTGCTTCTACACATCACTCAAGGGTAACTCCTCCAGTGCCTGGAAATCAGGCGACGTAAGAGAAATCACACATTAGTAGAATGATCTCCAAATATGAAAGGACAACTAATGGTATGGAGAACATGTGAACACTTTCTAGCTCTCTCTAGTTTACAATGTCCTGGGAGATGGTGTCGACACAGCAGCCCTTCTCTCTCGTTCTCCCCACAGTATACCCAGCAGGGGTGAAGTTACTCAGCAGCCACACTCTCTTTCCTCCCAGAACCCTGAAATTACCTACCAGGTAGGCATGCGTTTTCCTTTTTTCATCTTTTTTTAAAATTTGAGAAACCGTGGTTTCACACACACAAAAAATCATGCATGACGTACAGGACTTTCCATATACCACCCTATTATTAAAACCTTGCATTGTGTAGTACATTTGTTACAACTGATGAAAGCACATTTTAATAACTGTATTATTAAATATAGTCCATGGTTTAACTTAGGGTTCACTGTGTCTGCAGTTCCATGGATTAAAAAAAAAATTTTAATTCTATTTCCATATATACAACCTAACATTTCTCCTTTTAACCACATTCAACTATATAATTCAGTACTGTTAATTACATTCATAATGTTTTTCTACCATCACCACCATCCATTACAAAAACTTTCCCATCGTCCCAAATAGAAACTGTACATATTAAGCCTTAACTCCCTATTCCATAACCCCTACTCCCTGTCTCCTGGTAACTTATATTCTAGATTCTGTGTCTAAGAATTTGCTTATTCTAATTATATCATATCAGTGATATCAAATAATATTTGTCCTTTTGTGCCTGGCTTATTTCACTCAAAGTCTTGAAGGTTCATCTATGTTGTCACATGTATCAGAACTTCACTCCTTTTTATGGCTGAAAAATACTCCACTGTGTGTATACACCACATTTTGTTTATCCATTCATCGGGTGATGGACACTTGGGCTGCTTCCATCTTTTGGCAAATGTGAATAATGCCACTACGAACATCGTGTGCAACTATCTAAGTCCCTGCTGTCAATTCTTTTGGGTATCTACCTAGAAGTGGGATTGCTGGGTCATATGGCAATTGTATACTCAACTTCTGAGAAACTGCCCAACTGTCTTCACATGGTGGCTACACCATCTTACATTCCCACCAGCAATGAATGAGTGTTTCTATTTCTCCACATCCCCTCCAACACTTGTAATTCTCTGTGTGTGTTTTAAATAAGTAGCCATTCTAGTGGGTGTGAAAAGGTATTTCACTGTGGTTTTGATTTGCATTTCCCTAATGGCTAATGATGTTGAGCAACTTTTCATATGCTTTTTGGCCACATGTATATATTGTTTGGAGAAAAGTCTATTAAAATCCTATGACCATTTTAAAAATTGGGTCGTTTTTTTGTTGTCGAGTTGAAGGATTTTGTTACATATTATGGATATTATACTCTTATTGGGTACGTGGTTTCCAAATATTTTCTGCCGATGTGCAGGCTGTTTTGCTTTCATGATAAAGTCCTTTAAGGCACAAAAGTTTTTAATTTTGATGAGGCCCCATTTACCTATTTTTTCTTTTGTTGCTTGTGCTTTGGGTGTAAAACCTAAAAAACTATTGTCTAACACAAGGTCCTAAAGATGGTTCCCTACATTTTCTGATAGGAGTTTTATAGTTCTGGCTCTTATATTTTGGTCTTTGATCCATGTTGAGTTGATTTTTATATAAGGTGTGAGGTAGGGGTCCACCTTCATTCCTTTGCAAGTGGATATCCAATTTTCCCAGCACCATGTGTTGAAGAGATGATTTTTCTCCCAATTCAGTGATTTTTTGCCCCCTTGCCAAAAATCAGTAGGCCACAAGTGAAGTAGGCCACAAATAAGTGATACTCTTATTTCAATTCCATTGGTCTGTATGTCTGTCCTTATACCAGTACCCTGCTGTTTTGATTGTTGTGGCTTTGTAGTAAGTTTTAAGATCAGGAGTGTTCTTTTTCAAGATGCTTTTGGCTATTCGGGGCCCCCTACCATTCCATGCAAATTTGATGATTGGTTTTTCCATTTCTGCAAAGTTGATTGGAATTTTGATTGGGATTACAGTGACTCTGCAAATCACTTTGGGTAGAACTGACATCTTAACAATAGTATTCTGATCCATGAACATGGTATGACCTTTCATTTATTTAGATCTTGATTTCTTTTATCAATGTTTTATAGTGTTCTGTGTACATGTCCTATATATCCTTGGTTAGATTTATTCCTAGATATTTCATTATTGCTACTATAAATGGAATTTTTTTTCTTGATTTCTTCTTTCAACTGTTCATCACTAGTGTACAGAAACACCACTAATTTTTGCATGTTGATCTTGTACTGCACCACTTTGCTGAATTCATTCATTAGTTCTAGTAGCTTTGTGATATATTTGTCAGGATTTTCTATATACAGGATCATGTCATCTGCAAATAGGAAGATTTCTTTTTCTTGCCTAATTGCTCTGGAAGCAATTCCAGATAGAGGGAAAGCTTTCAGTCTTTTACTGTTAAGTAGGATGTTAGCTGTGGGTTTGCCCCCTCCTCCTCCCCATATGACCTTTATCATTGGTCTGTAATTTTCTCTTCTCATAGTATCCTCATCTGGCTTTGGTATGAGGGTGATGTTGGCCTCGCAGAATAAATCAGGGAGTGTTCCTTTCCTCTTCAATTTTTTTAAAGAATCTGAGCAGGATTGGTGTTAATTCTTCTTGGGAATGTTTGGTAAAATACCCCTGTGAAACCATCTGGTCCTGGGCTTTTCTTTGTTGGGAGGTTTGTTTGTTTTAAATACTGATTTACTCTCTTTACTAGCATTTGGTTTGTTGAGATTTATTTCTTCTTGAGTCAATCTAGATAGTTTGTGTGTTTCTAAGAATTTGTTCATTTCATCTAGGTTATATAATTTGTTGGCACACAATTGTTCATAGTATCCTTTTTAAAAATCATTTTATTGAATCATTCATAAACCATACACTCCATCTAAAGTGTACAATCAATGGCATTTGGTATAATTACGGAGTTATGCTTTCATCACCTTCAATCAATGTAATAGCATCTTCACTGTCCCTTTTATTTCAGCAGGGTTGGTACTAATGTCCCTCTTTCCATTTCTGATTGTCGTTATTTATGTCCTCTCTCTTTTTCTTTGTCGGTCTAGGTAAAAGTTTATTTTATTGATTTTCTTGAAGAACCAACTTCTGGTTTTGTTGATTACATTGTTTTTTTCCCCGCCCCGAGTTGGCTCCCTCATCTGTTTGCTCGTTGTCTGCTCATTTTGTTTTTGCTTTTGTCTGCTCGTTGTTTTCTTTGGGAGGAACCGGAACCAAACCCGGGACCTCCCATGGGGGAGGCGGGCACTCAACAGCTTGAGCAACATCTGCTCCCTGATTCTATTGTTTAATTCTCTATTTCATTTATCTACATTCTAATCTTTGTTATTTCCTTCCTTCTGCTTGCTTTGGGTTTAGTTTATTCTTTTTCTAGCTCTTTCAGTTTTGAAGTTAGGTCTTTGATTTGAAATCTTTCTTCTTTTTCAATGTAACCTTTTAGAGCTATCAATTTCCCTCACCATTGACTTTGCTGCATCTCATAAGTTCTGGTATGTTATGTTTTCATTTCATTCACCTCAAGATATTTTCTAATCTCCCTTGTGATTTCCTTTTTTTTTGTATCCAAAATGAATTGTAACCCATTCATCTCCCTTCAGGGTACTTTTTGTGCTGCTTCCGTCTGAAGGAGCATCCTTCTGTAAGCCTTGCTTTTCCTCCAGTAGGCTGGCAGAGGACAGCGGAGCAACCAAAACACAAAACTACTGTTTGTGCATGGCTTAAGACCGTGGTGATTTTATAGCATCCTGGGCGTTTTATGTCCATGAAGTAGGAATTGAGGCTCTGCACCAGGCGCTTCTTGTGTTTCCTCTTTTCCTCTTCTGGAGAGGGATGGAGGAGGTCCTTTGTGAGAGGCATGTTCTTGTGGGGAGGTTGTCACCGCCAGAAAAGCTGATTTCCTCTTTAATCTATTGGTTGTTTAAGAGTACACTGTTTAATTTCCATATATTTGCGAATTTTCCATTTCTCCCTCTATTCTTGATTTCTAGCTTCATTACACTGTGGATAAGATATATTGTATATTTTCAATATTTTTAAATTTACTGAGACTTGTTTTGTGACCTAAGATATGGTCTATCCTGGGGAATGATCCATGGACACTTGAGAAGAATGTGTATTCTGTTGTGGTTGGGTGAAGTAGTCTACATGTTATTCTTTTTTTAAGATATAAAGTAATGAATATAAAAACAAAAACAAGACTCTTCCTTCAAACTCCCCAAAGTCAGCAATTGTTGACAGTTATACGCATGTTTTTGGTCTGTTCCTTATGGTACACAAATATACTAACATAGTTGCAGTGTCTTCTTCCTCTCAGCTTAAATAAACTCAATTTTATTTTCAATTAAAAAAACAAAACAAAACTGTAGTGAAGTATAAACTACATACAGAAAAGTACTCTAATTGGAATTTTCAAAAACACATCCATGTTATAAGCACCCAGATCAAGAAAGAGAAAATTAGTTTGAAGGCCATTTTATTAAACAAAGAATTCTTTTGTATATGTTATTTCTATTAAAAGCACATACAAAAACTCTAAAGGATGTCCCATATGACATAAGGCCTATCATTCTCAGTTAAAACATTCAAAGTACCACTACTTTACATTTCTGTAGCTTTTTACACAATTTAAAAATGATTTCAATTAATTAATTAGAGCCTTTTAATGGTGTTATTTGTAACTACATGGTTATGGTGAGATTTTAAAAATCTGAAGAAGAAAAAATGGGTTTACACTACAATAGAAATAGCTAGGGTAAAAAGCTAAGGGGGGGATTATTTTCTGATTTAATTCTTTACTTAACCCCACAGGCTCCAATTCATACACATTTAACAAATAAAAGTACATATTTGGATCCAACTCCCATATACAGAACTCATGCTATATAACACCAAGCCAACAGTTAGTTCATAGATTGTTGTTTAATTTGTTAATTTAAATGCTATATTATTAGGTGAGGTCCTACTCCCATTTTATACTTCTCTCTCCCCTCCCTTACAAAAGGAGGGGGGTGCAAAAAAGGGGATGAGAAGGGGAATAGGGAGGGAAAGGGAAGGGGAAGAGAAGAGGGAGGGGATCTGGTACGCTGCTCTGAAAGTCCAGTTGCAGAACAGCCCTACAACTTGAATTATGCCTGTAAGAGTGCACACAGGCATGAGGTCATGGTCTTTTTTAGCAGTTTAGTAGACTGGGATAAAATGGGGTTTTAATTTTCAGTTTCATTTTTCAGGGCTTGAATTAGAAGAGCACTGCCTAGAATCTGCAAAGAACAACACAGTGGAGCCTGTACTGGATGTTTCATGATCAATTATTACTCCAAAGTTCAGTATAGTGGGGGAAAAGGGCCCATCTGAAAGGTACAAAAGTGACTCTTCCTGAAGAGCTAACTTATCAATCTGGTCAGTAACTACAACTTTCCAAGGAAGGTGGCCTTTTCTATCTTTTCTCAACAGTCATACTCAAAGTGCCTGTTACTTGAAATAATCTGAAGAAAAACAAGGACTTAGAGCCTCAGGCATTTTATTTAATATAAAAAATTGCAGTATTATGCTCTGCTGAATTCCCTTTCAGTCTGAAAATATGAAAATTAAGAGAACTTGATCTATTTTCTGGTGACCCATGTTCAAGTTATTAACTCTATGAGATTACACAATATATTTAGTTCAGAGTAGTGCATCCATACAGTATTTGAACTTAAAGTTGATCTTGTTATTGTAGGATTTAGTGTAGGATGTAGGGTAAGCAGGCAAACAATGGCTCTTGGTCCACATCCACCCGTTTTTATATGGCCTGCTTACCTAAAATTTTAAAGGACTGTTTAAAAAGAGAGAAGAACATATGATAGGACTGAGACAGTATGAAGACCACGAAGCCTAAAATAGCTACTAGCTGGTCCTTTGTAGATCAAATGTTACAAATTTTTTAAGTCTCAATGGCATTCTCATTCTAGTCTGAGCATTATAAACCTCAGCTCCCCCTGCCACTCTACTGCTTTGTTTACATACATACCAGATTTGACAAGGCCTGCTTTTGAGGTAGGAGCAAGGGTCAATGAAGGAAGGGGTAGGTGAGGATGAGAGGACAATGGTATGTAAGGGTTCCCAGGGTCCCAGTATGTTGCATATTGATATAAATCTGCTCTTGTGGCGGTGGGTGGGGGTGGGGCGGGTTCTGAGCATAAATGCTCACT
Source organism: Cabassous unicinctus (assembly GCA_029593785.1). Lineage (NCBI taxonomy): Eukaryota > Metazoa > Chordata > Mammalia > Cingulata > Chlamyphoridae > Cabassous > Cabassous unicinctus. The sequence goes on from JAQZBX010033704.1 coordinate 23,428, forward strand.
GCTCTCAGCAGACTAAAACAGGATCGCATTATTTGTTTTCTCTGAACTGGAAACACTAAGATGGAGAGCAAGGATCATGACTAAAGTATACATTTATTGAGAACTTATTTGCCAAGCATTGTTCCAGGGAATTACAACGGTTATTGAGACACTGTCTCATAGGGCAATTGAGCATATACACATAGAAAACAATGTGGCAAGTACACTGCACAGAGGGCATGTCATAAAAGGCACAGAGAAGCAGCAGCTATCTCAGCCTGGACACCACTTATCAGGGCATCTCCCCCAAATGAAGACTATCTTATACAGAGCAGATGTGCAGAATGTCAAACTGAGGGAGCCAAAGGAAAGAGAGCACAAATGTGATAACTGCACTGATATGTGCTGATGTACTACAGACCACAGTTCTGCTTCACCACTAGTTATAGCTAAAGCTTCTAACTCTCAAATCCAGTAAAACCATTTTCCAAAGAAAGGCAGCACAATTCCTTTGCTCAAGGAATAGAGGTATATAGTCTAGGCCTTTGTTCTTTAGAGGGAGAGGTCCATGAACTTCTATCTATAATTCTGAAATCCACAAAGCCCTGAAAACTGAAAAATTCACTACAACTCATTTGGGGGCAAAATTTGACCTGAATTTGATGTAAGGTTATTTACAGTCTTTTAGTTGTCCCACTTGATGTAAATACTAAGACATGTTGCTGCAGAAATATCAATTTGTTTGATTACAGAGTGCTGCTCTAGATCCTGCTGTATATGTTAAAAATATATGGTAAATGAACAGTTTTCCCTTCCTAAAATTCAAAAAATACAGAATTATGAAGCACACTTGGCCTCAAGAGTTTCACAGATAAAAGAATTATGGGCCTGCAAAACTACTGTTTTATTGTTTGAAGATCACTGATAGCTATTTTCAATCTAAACATATATCATCCATTACTGACTATTATACTATCATTATATACTATTAATATGCAAAATCAACATGTTTTGGTTTATTTCCTGAAAGGACAGACTACAAAGTATGACATACATTCCAAGATATCAAAAAGAAAAAACGATTTGAAACACACAGGTAGGTCTGACCCTTGGGAGACCATTAGACCCCAACTTACGGATGTGGCTTCATTTCTATGTAATTCTTGGGAATGAAACCGTCTTTCCCATTGAGCTCTGCCTTGTACCAGTTCTGATCACATTCTTCATTTAAAACCTGAGAAGAAATAAGACAAGAAAAAAATCAAACATTTCCTTTTCACTTTTAAAGGCTACCAAGACAATTTATGTTCTCTTGCAGGTTTGTTTGTAAAAGATGCTATTTGAAGTATTATCAGTTACATGGATGCAATCTTATAAGTTCAAACAACCAGAATTACATGAAACTCTTATAGTTAAACTGAAAAAGAAAGGGAAGGAAGGAAGGGAAGGAAGGGAAGGCAGGCAGGGAAGGGAGGGAAGGGAGGAGAAAGAAAAAAGAAGTTGTCTCTGGAAATGAAAGTTCATGCTCTCAAACATCTACCATTAAACCCTTAGTAGGAAAGCAGAAGGAAGGATGAAGGGAAAAGTAATAGATTAGGTTTTTTTGTTTGTTTTTAAAGAAAACTGAAAAGGAGATTCTGGAAAACAACAAACAATAACATCAGAAAACAAGGTAGCCCAGTAAAGATTAAATAATTGGGAAGCAGATGTGGCTCAAGCAATTGGGCTTCTGCCTACCACATGGGAGGTCCCGGGTTTGGTTCCCGGTGCCTCCTGGAGAAGGTGAGCTGGCGTGGCGAGCTGATGCAACAAGATGACCCAACAAAAGAGACACAAAGAGGAAATACAATGAGAGACACAACAAACCAGGGAGCTGAG
>JAQZBX010033705.1:0-14411 GCA_029593785.1 Cabassous unicinctus
TTTTTAGGAGGCATCAGGAACTGAACTGGAACCCTCCCATGTGGGAAGCAGGCGCTCAACTGCTTGAGCCACATCCGCTTCCTATTGGAAGGCTTTAAGCACGAAAGTGACAAGACTATTTACATTCTAAAAAATCACTCTCTGGCTTCTGTATAAAAAGAGTAGATAATGTGGGCAGGTGGGAAGAGATTAACTTGCAGTTAGGAGGCTGTTAAAGAAATCAGGAGAGGTTTTGGTAGCTTAGACTAGGTTGATGGTGATAATGGAGCTGGCAAAAGGGGAATGAATTTGGGTCCTGTTTTGGAGGTAGAATTGACAGGATTTGCTGGTGGGTTGGATATGATGGTTAAGGGAGAGGGAAGTGACAAGAATGACTGTTAGGTACCATGTGAGTAACTAGATCAATGGGGGAATGATTCTATATTCTGAGATGGAGAAAACTAGAGGATGAGTTTGGAGATAGGAGCAGGGTTAGGGGGCAGGATCAAGAGTTGATTTTGGACATGTTGAGCTTGAAATGCCTGTGAGATATCTTAGTAGATAGTGTCAAGAAGGTAGTTGGATATGACTGTAGAATTCTAGAGAGACTTCTGTGCTGACAATAATTTAGGCCTTAGCAGCATATAGATTTCAAACCTTGAAATCGTTAAGATTACTTAAGAGGAAAGAGCAAAGAGAAGGAAACAGAGGGCCCTAGGACCTACCCTAAGGAACACCAGCATTCACAGGAGAGGAAGCAAGGAGAGAAGGCTAAGAAAGAGAAGCCGATGAGATAGGAGGAAAAACCAGGGAAGTGTAATATCATGAAAACTAAGAGAAAGAGTGTTTCGAGTAGGAGGAAAGGAAAAAGTAGGTTGTGTCTAGTCTGCTTGAGAGGCCAAGAATGACAAGGATGGAAAAGTGACCATTAGATCTAGCAACATGGCGTTCATTAACAAACTTAACAAGAACTCTTTTGGTGTATAGGTAGAACAGAAGCCAGACATTGGAGTAGATCAAATTGTGACTACCAGGTGAGAGTCCTTGGCATTTAGTGAAATTTCTTTTATGTCATGAGGAAAAAGGTTTCAGACAAATGAACTTTTTTTCAAAGTGTGTTTGCTTTGTGTTGAAATAATTTTAAAACTTTCTGGTTTTTCATACAGAATAATAATTAGAATTATACAAAACCTTTAATGTATATTCTTTCTTAAATGAGCACATTTTTCAGTCTGCTGATGGCAAATGTAAAGATGCATGTGTTGCTTTTTTACTACAAAGGAATGCTTGTTAAAACTTTTAAAAGTGGAGGACACCAAAGCCTACTATATTCTAACAATTTCTCTAGATTTGTGGAAAATCTTTCCTGGATTCTGTGAAGTTGTACTTGGAATCTATGCTGTGCTTACTTTAGTGATATTTAAATTTCAAAATGTGAATTATGAATTGTAAAACAACTATCTTCAGTGCAGACAGATGTTCTGGTAAATTTTTTTAGTTCTAAAAATGTTCATAATATGCATATTAAGTGTTAAATGATAAGCGGAAGATGAAATAATATATATATTATAACTTTAAAAATTCATAGTCACTGAAATTTAGAGTTATATAAATATTTTAATGTAGAGTATCAGAAAAGTGATGTTCCTGTATTAGTCAGCATTTGCTGCAGGAACTAAATACTCCGAAAGCTCAGCAGTTCACAGACACAAACACACACATTCCCTGGGGGTTGTCAGTCGATTGTGACTGCTTTTGGTACTGGTCTACTGCACATCAGCTCCATGGATCTTTTCATTCTGGGACCCAGGCTGAAGGAGGCTGTTTGGGACATGTTCTCATGGCAGATTGCAAAAGTCCCTGAGACCAAATCACATCATGCATTTACATTTTAAGTTTCTGCTCGTTGGTGGTGTTTGTTATATCCATTTATATTCCATTGGCTGAAGTAGTCATGTGGCCAGGCCCAAAGTCAATGAGATGGGTATATATTCTGTGGGGAAGGAGTTCAGGAATAGTTAAGAAAAGTAATACTGAATCTGCCAAAATTCCTAAAGGGAAAAAGCATTCTCTTCCCAGGAACTTTACAAAGGTTTGTATACTTCATGTAATTAGTTCTTACTGCTGAATCTGAAGCTAAAGAAAGAATTTTCTACTTATATATAGAATATTGGACTGAGAGTTGGAAGATCTAGGTTCTGATATTTATTTAGCTCCTGACTATGACTTTATAAAACTTTTCACTGTATCATTTTCTCTGAAAAAGGGTAACAATACTCTGTATATTGTGCTTTCTATAGGTATATTATAAAAATGAGAGAATTTATGTGAAAATTCCTTTAGTTTTTTAGTTAGATTTGATATTTTCTTTCCTGCTCCTATCTGTTGCTCTGAATTCTAATTATGAGCTTTGGGTTAAAAAAACACACACAACAAAAACAGCAGTTTTAACTATCCAGGAGTTTCCTCTTATTGTTGTAAAATAGTGTGTACAGTTGAACTGACTAATATGTTGAGCCCTTGTGTCCTGTAGATCAGAAAACTGGACAGAGAAAGCATAAATGACCTAGAGCTATACTGTTAGTAAATGAAAGAACTGGGATTCAGGTCTTCTGATTATAATTTTTGTTTGTTTGTTTGTTACATTCAGCATATTCTAGTGGTTTTCAATTGGGGACCATTTTGACCCCCAGGGGATATTTTGGCAGTGTCTGGAGATATTTTTGGTTGTCATCATAGTTAGGGGAATGTGCTCCTGGCATTTAGTGGGTAGACGCCAGGGCTACTGCTTAACATTGTACAGTACACAGACTGCCCTCACAACAAAGAATTATCTGGCCAGAAAATTAATGCTGAAGTTGAAAAACCCTGATTTTATTCTACTTATCACAGTAGTACATTGTCACAATAGTATACCTAGGACTCAGTTATACTTTGTAGTAATAGAAATATTGTAGCAATGTATTGTTCATTTTGCAAAACTCTAAGAGATGCCATCTGTCTTTGTTTGTCAAAGGGCTGCTGATGCAAAGTACAAGAAATCTGTTGACTTTTATAAAGGGAATTTATTTTGGGTAAAAGCTTACAGTTCCAAGGCCATGCAAATTCCAAACTGAGGCACCATAAGAGATACTTTCTCACCAAAGTCAACTACTGTTGATCTTTGCGTGTTGCCACATGGTAAAACAAGATGGCTGCCAGTCTCTGCCCAGGTTTCTCCTTCCCCTCCAGGCTCACCCTTTCCTCTTGAGCTCCCTGGGTCCAGCCTCTTCAGGCTTTGTGCTTAAGTGATCCTGTAGTCCTCTGTCTCCTGGTATAAAGCTTGTTTCTTTCTGGGCCTCCTATATCAGTCTAGGCTGTACTGCTCTTTTCCCAATTGCAGCTATAAGCTATCAGGCAAATGGCTCATCTCTCCCTGGGGCCTTAGCTGTTTGAGCTGGCAGGATCAAAAATGGCAGCGCTCTCTCTTCCTGTGTCTGTCCGAGTGAGTGTCCATTTATATCAGACCCAGCAAGGGGGCAGGAACTCAACCTGAGTCCCGCCTGACTAGACCAGTAAAAGATTAACAGCAACTGCCCCACAGCAGTCTTAACAGGTAATTTAATCAAAGACCCTTCACTGAGTTTAGTGCAATCAAAGGGTATGACACCCAGAGGAATAGATTAGTTTACAAGCATGATCTTCCTCTTCTTGGGACTCATAAAATAATCTCAAACTAGCACGCCATCAAATCATAATCCATGTAAATGGTCCATCTTTAGTAGTGCTGTGCACAGCCTAAGGGGCAGAACACAGTCGCCCTGCTTAGAGCTGATGTTGGGAGTGTGTTTTTACTGTGATGGTTCACTGATATATATGGAGTGCCTTCTCTGGACCAGGTGCCTTTCTATGTGCTAGGAAGATGGTGCTGAATAAGACAGACAAGATTCTTGCCTGCATAGAGCTTACATTCCAGTGGAGAAGACAGACAGTAAAACCCTTAAACAAATAAGATAATGACAGTGGCATGTGCTGTGAATCGAAGCATACATTCTATTAGTGCACAGGAGAGCCAACAGGGCAGACAGGGAGATTGTTTAGATACAGTGTTAAGGAAGGGCTTTCTAAGAGTGATATTTGAATTGAGGCCTGAATAATAAGGAACCAATAATGAAAAGATATGGGGAAAGAGTATTTCCAAGTAGAAGAAACAAGCTAGTATAGTGGTCCAAAGGTGAGAATAAGCTGCCCTTGCCCTTGCCCTTGCCCCGCCCCCCCCTTTTTTAAAGGACTAAAAGAAGGCCAGTATATTTAAGGAAGAATAAAATTAGATGAGTTCAGAGGGCTAGACAGGGATCAGGTCATACAGGTGAATAGAAGGAGTTTGGATTTTATTTTTAGAAAATCCATTTGAAGGTGGTCAGCCTTTAGTACGTTTAAATAGCATGGAGGGATTCATGTTGTATAAAGATCACTCTGGATATGGAGAATGGATTGTGAGAGAACAGAATGGAAGAAGGGTGACAGGAGCCTGTTAAGAGTACTCCAGGTGAGAGGTGGTGATGGCTTCTAACAGGGTGGTAGTAGCAGCAGAAATGGAGAAAAGTGGATGGCTTCTGGATAAACTTTGGAGGTCAAGCCAACAAGACTTCTAATGGGTTAGATGTGGAGACTGAAGATTAGAGAAGAGTCAAGGATGATTCCTGGACTTTTTAAAAAAGCCCAAGCTAAAATTGAAATTGGTACTACTAGAAGGGAGGAGCAAGTTTAAAGGGGGAAATCAAGATTTCTATTTTGAAAACATGAGGTTTGAGATTCTTAGACATCGTAGAAGAAATATTGAAGAGAGTGTCTATACCACTATATGATTTTAGCATACCACTTTTTCTTAACCATATTTCAAACTGATGTGTGTGCTTAGGGAATCTAAAGAATTCTAAAACTTTAAGGAATTTCAGGCTAGCCAATCGAATCAGACTAAAAATGGCAAAGTTTTGTTTATAATAGTAGTTATCAAATTTTAGCTGTGAGAGTAATTTCTCCACACAGTCCCTTTTGTGTCGGATTCACATTAATTGATTTTCTCTTTCTTTTATACAATATATTTTTGTTTACCATCTTTACTTGAGAGAGCCGTATCTTTTAAAGAATGGCATTTAAAAAAAAATTTCACTAACAATCAAGTAAATTATTTTTTAAAATCCTTGTGAATGAACTCATTATATTGCTGTAAAAACCTGTATTTGATTTTTCTTTAAACTTAGCGCTAACCCAAAACCAAAAGCCTGAAAAAAAAAATTTTTTTTTCCTTTCCCATTTTAACAGATTTTCTGTGAGGAGTCAAGGAGTGAAAGCATCATCTTTAAGTGACTTGAAGGGATCCATATACTAATTTTTATTTGTTTGTTTTTGGAGGAAGGATTCATTTCTTAAATTTTTTAGTTTGAAGTTGAACTATCTGAACTGTTTGCAAGTAGAGTGAATCTTTCTAAATCACTCAAATAGTAGCTTACCTTTATAGCACTTCCACAGATAGTATCCCCATTTGCTTCTCAAACTGTACTCTGAAATAGGAAGAACAGATATGATCTCTTGTTGAAAGTAGGATTTAGAAAGGTTAGAGTTATTTGCTCAAGGGGTCACATGGCTAAAATGAGGGCATGTGCTAAGTCTTCTGAGTGCCCTTACTGCTGAACAAGGCTGCCTTTAAGAGAATTGGCACCAGATTGACTTGTTTCTGAATTCCAAACCCTGTCCCTAAGTGTTTATCTTAAGCCCAGAGGTTAGATTTAACATTTGACACTTGTTTTTTTGACAAAATTTTTGTTGCATGCCTCACCTCATTTTCTGTTAGGCTAGGGTAATTTTGTTTCTCTAATGCATTCTAACTTTTTAATGGATTTTCTGCTTATTTACTTATTTTTAAAATTTAAGTTAGTATTAATATTTTTATTATGGCACAAAATGGTATTTTATACATTCACTTGATTTTCTGTTTATTTTGAAAGTAAATATACTCAGTGTATTATAGTGCAGTCTTTCAAATTTCTAATGAGTTTGCATCATTTTCCTTGAAAAAACTTCTTTTTCTTTTTTAAAGATAAAGAGCTTAACTAGATAGCTTGGGATTCTTTTTTTTTTTTTTAACAAAACAATTTTATTGATGCATATTAAAGCATACAATTCATCCAATGTATGCATCAGTGGCATTTGGTATAATCATGTAGTTGTACATTCATCACTTCAGTCATTATCACAGCACCATCATTATTTCAATAATAATAATGAAAAACAGACAAACTTGGGTTCTTTTAAAATATTGTGGTAGTGTCCCTGAGGCTTCTGAAGTAGGCCTTTTCAGAGTATCATTTTAGAAACGGGTCTCTTTGTGTTTTTTTTTTTTCTCGTTTGTTTTTTTAATAAAAAAATCTGTTAATTAAAATCATCATGAACAGGAGTTTAGAAGAAGTCGATTCCAACCATCGTGGATGATATGGAGGGGTTCAAGACTTCAGTGGAGGAAGGAACTGCAGATATGGTGGAAATAGCAAGAGAAACAGAAGTAGATTTGAAGATGTGACTGAATTGCTGTAATCTCATGATAAAATTTGAACAGATGAGTTGCTTCTTATGGAGGAGCAAAAGAAAGTGGTTTCTTGAGATGTAATCTAATCCTGGTGAAGATGCTGTGAACATTGCTGAAAATAACAACAAAGGATTTAGAATATTACATAAACTTAGTTGATAAAGTAGCAGCAGGGTTTGAGGGGGTTAACTCCAAATTTGAAAGTAGTTCTATTGTGGATAAAATGATGTCAAACAGTATCACACTTTAGCAGTTTGGCATTATTTATGAATTCCAAAAATAGGTATTGGATTATGCTTGTAAACTGCTCTGTCCCTCTGGGCGTGATTAAATTATGATTAGGGCTTTGAATGGGCCACATCAGTAGGGCATTGAGTCCCCCACCTCTTGGTGGATGGGGACTCATAGATAAAAAAATATGGCAAAGGACAGAGTTGGAGTTTTGATGTTGGAGCTCTGATGCAGCATTTTAATGTTGGAGCCCAGGGAAGTAAGCACACAGAGAAGCTTGGTCCTGAGGAAGGAGAAGGCCCCGGGATAGAGACGAGCTGTTCGCCTGACAGTTCACAACTGGCCTTGTGGAGAGAGGCAAAGCCTAGAGAGCCTCATAGTCTCCAGCTGACCGTGTGGAGGAAACAGAGGAGCTGAGCCCAGAGAGAAACGCAGCCCCGGGAAGAGAGGAACCCAAGAAGCCTGAACCCTGGCAAATGTCGGCAGCTGTCTTGCTCTAACAGCGTGGCAATGGACTGTGGTGAGAGAAGAAACTTACGATTTATGGCCTGGTAACTGTAAGCTTCTACCTCAAATAAATACCCTTTATAAAGACCAACAGATTTCTGATATTTTGCATCAGCACCCCTGTGGCAGACTAATACACCATGCTACAGAAAAAATTTTCATGAAAGGAAGTCAGTAGATTCGGAAAACTTCATTGTCCTATATTAAGAAATTGTCAGGTGTGGAGTTTTTCTTTTTGGAGTAATGAAATAATTCTAAAAGTTTTGTGATGATGAATACACAACATTGTGATTATACTAAAAGCCACTGATTATACATTTTAGATAGGTTGGATGGTATGTGACTTATATCTCAATAAAACTGCTTAGTAAATAAATAATTGTGTAAGAATAGCCAGAAATAACAGCTGTGAACAGCAGGGGAAACAGAAAGATTAAGAGGCGAAGAATTTTGTTTTTTATTATTATCATTACTATTATTGAAATAATGAAAATGCTCTACTAATGATTGAAGGAATGAATGCACAACTATGTGATTGTACCAGATACCATCGATTGTACACTTTGGATGAATTGTATGCTTTATTAATATGTATTAATAAAATTGATTTGTTTAAAAAAAAAAAATTGTCACAGCCACCCCAACCTTCAGCAACCACCACCCTGCTTGGTCAGCAGCCATTAACACCAGGAAAAATATTACAATTTGCTGAAGGTTCAGATGATGGTTAGCATTTTTTTTAGAAATAACTATTTTTTAAGTAAGGCACATTCCCCATTAGACATAATGCTACTGCACACTTAAGAGACTACAGTATAGTATAAATGTAACTTTTATATGCACTGGGAAACCAAAATATTCATGTGACTCCCTTTATTGCATTATTTGCTTTATTGCAGGTCCGGAACTGAACCCCCAATATCTCTGAGGTATACCTATACATGTTATGAGGCAGAATATACAACTGATAGTCAGAATAACACAATTTAAGCAAAGACAAAATATTTTCATCCATTCCAACATGTCAGCCAGATTTCAGAATTTTTACAAAAGAATGTTTCTTTCAGAAGTGTAAAATATTAAAAAGCATGTTAATTTTTCAAGTATTATCCAAAATTCTTGCCTTCTTACAATGGAAAACTCAAAGATGTCTTCAAAGAATAAATGTCTAAGATACTGGACGAGTATCTATTTATTATGTCTGAGCATTTTGGAGTTGCTAATTAGGGATTCACAGGGTATGGCTGCTGATAACTGCAGTTCCTTGGGTTAGATAGAGGGACAAGTTAGCAGTAAAGTGAAAGAATTAAGCATTGGCTAGAAAACAGGATAAGAAATGCTTTCCCCAGTGTAAACAGGCAAGTTTACAACTATACCACATACTGACAGTTTGAAAAGTTTGTGCCAGGCACTAAAGTAAAAATAGTTTCTGTCCTCCAATATTAACTCTAAAGGATTACATTTTCATAAGTGAAAATTGCTATTTCAGTTTCCCAACCAGTCTGCCACACCGTATACAAAGATTTCTCTTTCAACACTAAATTGCATCTATATTAAGAAGATCACAATATAACTGTTAAATACATGATGTTCTGTTTCTGTTGTCATATCTTTAAACCCTTATTAAAACAAATTTTAAAGAGAAACAGGACATGGTGAAGGAAGATTAAACAATTAAAAATGAAACTACCTAGCATAAAGGCATATAACTTCTCTAAGGCTTTCTATGAGTAAACCACAATATTTAAACTTGAAGACAGCTCAGTGTTCTGAAGTGTATACAAAGACATTCAAATGTTTTCCCTTCCTACATTCAGTGAAATCCATCTGCAAAAAGACAGTTAGAGATAAAGTTGGTTATACTTCAGAACACGAAATCCAACTCTGTTGATCTGTCCAAAGTGTAACCCAAAATGACAATCGTCTAGAGTATATTTTACCTTCATAAAGACAGTAAACTGCAGTGACAAAGATGAAAGACCTTTAAAATCAGTCTGAAAATATTCCAGTGAACCTATCAGATGCTTGATGTGTTTTACCCATCTCTGTTCAACAGAGTAATTCAATATAGCAAATATTTATTGAGAGGATTTAAAAATAGATGAATAAAATATAGTTCCTGTCTTTTATGGGCTTACAATCTAATAAGGGGCTAAATTAGCCACTTAATGAGTATACTAGAAATAAGATATAGGCAGTTCAAAGATATGGGTGATGGAGCTCAGGAAAGATTCCATGAGGCAGAGAATTTTGGAAAGATGAGATAAAGGATAATAGCAAAGATGGAAAAGCAAAAGTACCATGTTTAAGAAGACGCTAGTCTAGTTCAGCTGAAGCACAAGATACATTTAGGGCAGGGCTTTTTAACCTTTTTTGTTCCACAGACCCCTTCTCAGAACGTAGTGGCAGATAGTTTTATGACACTCAACATTGGCATGTCTTTAAATTTTAGTATTATTCAAAATTATGTTTTACAACTTTCCTGTAATTTCAATACCTGGTAACCTAGCGCAGTCCAACATCTGTTCAAATGGTTGTTTTCGGCAAACATTTAGAAATTTGAGTTTTCCTATGGCATCATAAAACCATCATTTACCAATGTTTTTGGAGGCAGTTATCCACTGCACTCCGAACACACTATATCAAAATAAAATCATTAGAAGTCCACCCTATACTGTGTATTATTTAATACATATATCACTCCCGCACCAACACATCCCACAAAAATAACGTTTTTCTGAATTTTCAATTCAAGCTCATGGACCCCCCTGAAATCTTTCCACGGATCCCTTGGGGGTTCCATGGACCCCCAAGGAAGTTAAGAACCCTGATTTAGGGGAATAGTTACTCAAAAATAATACATTTAAATACTAGTTGAAGTCAACAGATACAGTGCCATAGAGACCCACAATCATAATTATCATCCACAATTAGAAAAATCAAGGAAATTATAAAATACCCAGGGCTGGAGACAGCAAATATTTGATTATAGTTCATCTGCTTTTATAGATGTGGTTGATAACTGAGACCTTTTGCAATTCACACTCCTTAATTATGAGGACTAAAGATTTAAAACTCCTACATCAATATGACTTTATTATTTGTTCCAGGAAATCCTCGCTCAGGATAGGGATGCAAACCAGCAAATAACTTCGTTATCTTCAGGAACTTCTCAAAAACTCATTTAACCAAACAACAGACTACTTAACCAGCCCCTTTCTCACAACAATATTATTCAACTGGGCAAACCTGCTTACTTTATCAAACAAACACTCATCAAGACTTGCCCCATTAATCCTAAACTATCATATCACACTCTGCCTAAGCACAATAAAAATTTCTTATGGAAAAATCTGCCTTAAGCTGCCTGAACCCAGATCCTCAAACCCTATAAATATCCATCCATGACCTCCCCTTTGTAAAACACTACTAAGACTTTAGGGAGCTGTTCGCCCTTAACTGCAGTAAGTAATAGACTTGGCTTTGTTTGATCAAGAGGTTATTTTGATGGTTTTTTTTGGAAAGTTGGCAGTTGATAGATTAAATCCATCCTTAAATTTAGAAATCTGAAATGTGTAGTAAGACGTTAGCAAGCTGATATGACCAACAAATATAATAAACACAGGGATTAGAGGACATTAAAGTGTCTACAAAAAAAGATACTGAAGAGTAAACATTGATGAATGTGTCTCTAATATCATCCAATAGAATAAATAAAATATCTAGCCTATATGAGGCATTCATACACACATACACTCTTAGCCTGTATTCACGGTTTACCTCTATCAAAGCTTGATGGAAAAGATCTTTAAAATCATCCAATTCTCTATATCCTTACAAGAGCAACTCTCTAATCTTAATTGAATGACCTAGGTAGACTTACCCAAGAAAAGAAAATTGTGATTGGCAGATAGAAGAATATTTACAAGTTAGCTTTCTTATGATAAACTAATATACGGTGGAATTCTTATGAGTTTTGTTAAAGTAAGTCAGTTCAACAGAATAATTCCTAGGTTGAATGTATACAAGTTGGTTTCTAATCCCTCGATTTATGAAGAAGATTCTGGAACAGAGGAAAAGTAGGACAACCATAAAGAATGCTGTCTTTATTTGACCTAATACCTTGAAAATTCAGAGATGTGAAATAAGTGCATAACACTGAGGATCAGAGCAACCTGGTTTGAAATGTCTCCTTTATATTTTTGTCTAAAAGCTTACAAAATGCTTCTGAATTATAAACTATATAGCAAACATTGTTAAAAGAGCACAGGCTTTAGGGTCAGAGGCCTAGAGGCAATGGCCTGCTCATTTCAATCAATACAAATTACAAATTCCAAAAAGAATTTTGGATGATGAAAGAATATTGTACCAGGAATCTAAAGAACTGGATTTTAGGCCCTAACTGTTCTAGGCTTACTTGCTACCACACCCCACACAGCTGCCTGCCATCCTCTTCCTAACCTTCACCCCCTTGTACCTTTGACTCTTCATTCCAGCTATCTTAAACATTTTTCAGGTGCCGACATGGTTTCTGCCAGTGTATACTCAATAATGTCCTTTAGTCCTCTCTCTATGCTAACTCTGAAACTCAAGTTTAACCTCCCCTGAGCTCCACCTGCAGGTTAAGTTGCTCTCATAGTACCCAGTGCGTATAGCTAGGCAGAACTTACCACAAATGTACTGATTTCCTCGTTTGTCTCTCCAGCTAGACTATATAAGCTACATAAGGGCAGAAACCATGTTTTATCTTTGTATGCCCAGAGTGCCAACACATGATAAAGTATCTAAAAACTCTGCAGGAGAATAAATACAAACATGCATTGATTAAACTAAATGACTCTTAGATCCCTAAAACTCTTAACATTCTAGAAACCAAGTTTGGGTACCGAAAGATGCTAATAATACTTAATTCATAAGGCTGCTTCAGAAATTAATGAGATGATACATGCAAGAACACCTCCTCATATAATGTAAGGGGGGCTCAATAAATATGCATTAATATTATTATTCTGATAAACAGTAAGGCTGTGTTAATTCTATCATCGCCACAGAAGTGTGCTGATTAAGTTTTCCTGAAACATCAAGATAGCATACCACACTGTTCTCTTTCTGTACATCTGTCTATGGAAACTGCTTGAGACAATTCAGACATGTAACTCTAAATTGGCTGCTGATAAAACGCACTATTTGTTGTATGTCTACCATGAATCAGAGACTGGGCTAGAATCTGAGGATATAGTATTGAACAAAAAAGGCAAGATTCTTACCACTATGGAGCTTAAAGTCTGCAAGCAAAAATAATTAGTAAACATATAATCACACAAACATATAATTAATTCTAAGTTGTGATATGTACTATGATGGAAAATAAAAGGTGTCATTAAAGATAACAGTGGCAAACCTCATATGAGAGGTTTCTCTGAGGAAGTGATAGTTAACCTGAAAACCAAAGAATGAGCAGCAGTTAGCCAGAAGTTTGGGTGTAAGACCACTCCAGGCAGAGGAAAATAGCTCTGTTTGAAGGCCCTGTAGCTAGAAAAAGCCCCAGTTCATTTATTTATTTATTTATTTATTTTTAAAAGAAACCCTTTTTTTTTTTTTTTAAAGATTTATTTTATTTATTTATCCCCCCCTTGCTGCTTGTGCTGCTGTGTCCATTCGCTGCGTGTCTTCTTATCTCCCCCTTGCTGTGAGGTCTTGCCGCATCAGCCCAGCCGGCCTGCCCTCACAAGGAGGCACCGGGAAGCGAACCCGGGGCCTCTCATATGGTAAATGGGTGCTCTATCCATTGCGCCACACCCGCTTCCCCCCAGTTCATTTAAAGAACTGAATAGGGCCTGTATGGTGGTAGCTCACTGAATGTGGAAGAAAATAAAGTGACGTTGAGAGGCAGCAGCAAGAGTATGCAAGATCCTGGAGGCTGTGGAAAGGAGGTGGGATTTTATACTAAGTGCAATGGCAAGCAAATGAAGACTTTTTAAAATATGAATTGCAAAATCAATTTTTTTTCAATTAAGAGATCTCTCCAGCAACTACATGGAGCCTACATTGGACAGGAGAAAGAAACAGCAGAAAATCCCGTTAGGAGGTTTAGTTCAAAATTCCAGATGGGAGATGACAGTGGCTTAGACTAGAGTAGTGGCCATATAGATGAAAAGAAGGGGACTTTTTCTTTAGAAGTTGAATTGACACAGATATGCTGTCATGCAGGCTTTGCTGATCCATTGAGAGAGCACAGGCAGAGTAGATTTAGCATAATTCTTAAGGACCCTAGGACTTTTAGAATGGGAAATGAGCATTGGCTTCCATTTAAAGTCACCAGCTGCATTAGCCCCTTACAGGAGAATTGGCCTGTCCTTTGAAGCTTTGAAGCCAGGCGTTGATGTCTCTCTAGCTATGAAAGTCCTCGATGGCATCATCTTCCAATAAAGGGCTAATTCAGTTACATTGAAAATCTGTTGTTGAGTGTAGCCACCTTCATCAATTATCTTAGCTAGATCTTCTGGATAACTTATTGCAGCTTCTGCCTCAGCACCAGTTACTTCACCTTGCACTTTTATGTTATGGAGATGGCTTTTTTCCCTTAAACCTCATGAACCAACCTCTGCTAGCTTCAGACTTTTCTTCTGTAGCGTCCTCACCTCTCAGCCTTCATAGAATTGAAGAGAGTTAGGGCCTTGCTCTGGAATAGGCTTTGACTTAAGGAAATACTGTGGCTGGTTTGATCTTCTATCCAGACCACTGAAACTTTCTCCATATCAGCAATAAACCTGTTTGGCTTTGTTATCATTTGTGTGTTCACTGGAGTGACACTTTTAATTTCCTTCAAGAACGTTTCCTTTGCATTTCCAACTTGGCTAACTGTTTGGCACAGGAGGCCTAGCTTTTGGCCTGTCTCAACCTTGACATGCCTTTCTCATTAAGCTTAATCATTTTTAGTTTTTTATTTCAAGTGAGAGATGTGCAACTCTTCCTTTCACTTGAACACTTAAGAGACCATTGTAGGGCTCTTAATTGGCCTAATTTCAATATTGTGTCTCAGGGAATAGAGAGAGTTGGGGAAGCTCCGGTTAGTGGAACGCACATCGATTGATTAAGTTCACCGTCTTATATGGTGCAGTTTACGGTG
>JAQZBX010033705.1:14511-25376 GCA_029593785.1 Cabassous unicinctus
AAAAAAAAAAAAAAAAAAATCCAAACCCACAATATCTGTGAGACACAATAAAGTGAAGTGCAGTGTAATGAGGTATGTCTGCACTGGACCACTGGAGATGGAATTGTTACTATTGGTAGTATTTAATAAAAAACCCAACAAGCTAAATATCTGAGATATGTCATCCACAGTGAAATTCTTGCCTCTGTGTAGGTTAGCAGTCTCTTGACTGGGATTAGATTTTTCAGATGCACCATTTTGGATACAAAGAGCAGTTGTGAAAGATGAAAGGAAAAAATGTATACAGGTAGCTCAGGGTTCCAATATGTCTGCATTTCAGTTACCATCATTTAGGTAAATAACACCAGTCCCTTAACAATATGGTTTGGATTTCAGTTACCATGGTATTTTAACTATGATACATTGCATAAAGTATAAACTTTGCTGCTAGTTTGTCAGTCCCCAGATGACATGTAAATAACAGATCCACATCATGATCAATGACTGGTCACAGCACTTCTTTCAAAGGTTGTCAGTGATTTTATTGATTATTGCACATGCATTATTCAGTCAGTGCACAAACAGCAAAGCATGTAGTTGTGTTGTGTCATTGTCTTCCAGTGATAAACCCATGTGATGTTTTACAAAAATGGATAATCAAAAAAGGGAATTGGCTAACAAAGATAAAAGTGAAGCAAAGAAATAGTAAGTGATAATGTTGGGAGTCAAACCTATATTGAGTTTTGGAAGAAATAGTTGACTGTGGGAGTGTTGACACTGCCACCATTTAAGAGATTCTAAATATGTAGCCAGAAAAAACTTAGTGAAGGGGAGCTTATTGACAAAGTGTCACAAAAAGGATGAAGTATCTGGAGGAATTAATTCCGGCAAAAATGTCACATTAAAGGGAAGCGGGTATAGCTCAGTGATTGAGCACCTGCTTCCCATGTACAAGGTCCTGGGTTCAATCCCTAGTACTTCCTAAAAAAAAAAAAAGAATAAAAAAAATGTCATATTAAAGGAACTTTTAAAAAATGTTTCATGACATTGAAAGTGCAAAGAATGAAAGGTTGAAAGCCGATCCAAATTTAGAGGATTGTGACAATTCAGAGATGCCCACTTTGTATCTTAAGTTATATAAATTGTACTGTTTGAACTACTCTTGATAAAGTTTTTATTTATTTTTACAAATAAATACCTTTTTTTTTTCAGGTACTAGGGATTGAATGTGGGACCTTGTATATGGGAAGCAGGCGCTCAACCACTGAGCTACATCTGCTCCCCAGAAATAAACACTTTAATTCTCATGTTTCTCTTTTAAATACAGCATACTAAATAAATACTAGTTTTACTTTTTTTCTTCATTCCTTGTACATTTAAAACCAACAGTAAGAGAGTTTTTAATGTTTATGAAAAATAAAGGTCACTGAATAATTGTAATTTTCCCCATTGATTAAGATTTCTTGCATGGTTTCTGCGTGCACTACCATGCAAAGCAAGGTTTGCCTGTGTTTGTTTCAGCCTTTTGTCTATTGCCTGCAAAGCTGGACAGTTTATACCTAGAAAACAATGTGAATGTAATGGAGAGAGCATAGACTTTGGAACTATATCGACTTGAGTTTACTGCTTCTGGCATTTTCTGGGTGTGTGACAATGAACAAATAATTTAACCTCAGGTTCCTCATCTGTAAAAGGGTACATTCATTCAATGAATACTTAACTGAATTTTTAAAATGAATGCTTATCTTTAGCCTGACTACTAAAGTGACTACTAAGCACTTGAGTAAGTAAGCTGTCACTTATTATTAGCGTCTTTCACAGTAAAGTATCTGGTAAAAATAATTTTTTCTGGCATGAACACATAATATTGGACTAGTTCATTTATTATTTGAGATTATAGACCCTCATCATTTCTTACTTTCAACAAGGGTTTGTCAGCCACCCTTGACATTTTGGGCCGTGTAATTCTTTGTTGTTATGTGCATAGTAGGGTTTTTAGCAGCCTCCTGATGCCTAGCCACTAGATGCCATTAGCATTCCTCTCACTTGTGTTGACCAAAAATGATTCAGATACTGCCAAATGTCCCCTGGGGGTTAAAATTGCCCCTAGTTGAGAACCACTGTTTTAGATTAAGTATTTTCTTAATTTATTTCCCTCTCTTTCCTGTTTCCTTTCTTCAATATGGCCTTCTTTTGTTGTCAAAGTAATAGTTTCTAAATGCAAATTTAATAATGTTCTTCTTGATGGGACCACATATCCTTTAAATGCTCAGCACTGCCTACAGGCCAAAGCCTAAAGCCTCTTAAAGAGCTTTAGGCTTTTTTTTCCCTCTCAATTAAATGTACTGGATACATATAAATTTTTTTTTTTGAATCATACACTATGTTACACAATATATCTGGTTCATAGTAATGCAATCATACAGTATTTGTCCTTTTGTGTCTGGCTTGCTTTGCTCAACTTAATGTCCTCCAGGTTCATCCATGTTGTCATATGCTTTATGACTTCATTTCATCTTAAGCTGCATAATATTCCATCGTGTGAATGCAGTTTGTTTATCCATTCATCCATTGATGGACACCTGGGTTGTTTCCAACTTTTGGCAATCGTGAATAATGCTGCTATGAACATCGGTGTGCAGATGTCTGTTCGTGTCACTATTCTCAGTTCTTCTAGGTAAATACCCAGTAGTGGTATTGCAGGGTCCCGTGGCAAGTCTATATTCAACTTCTTTAGGAACTGCCAAACAGTCCTCCACAGTGGCTGTACCATTCTGCATTCCCACCAACAGTGAATAAGTGTTCCTATCTCTCCACATCCTCTCCAACACTTGTAGTTCTGTCTTTTTAATAGTGGCCATTCTGATAGGTGTGAAATGATATCTCATTGTAGTTTTGATTAGGATTTCCCTAATCATGAGTGATGTTGAGCATTTCTTCATGTTTTTTTGCCATTTGTATTTCTTTTTTGGACAAATGTCTATTCAAGTCTTTTGCCCATTTTTTAATTGGGTCGTTTGTCTATTTATTGTTGAGTTGTAACATCTCTATCTATCCTGAATATTAAACCCTTATCGGATATGTGATTTCCATATATATTTTCCCATTGAGTTGGCTGCCTTTTCACCCTTTTGACAAAGTCCTGTGAGGTGCAGAAGTGTTTTATTTTGAGGAGGTCCAATTTATCTGTTTTTTTTTCTGTCGTTGTATGTGCTTTGGGTGTAAGGTCCAAGAAACTACCACCTGCTATAAGGTCTTAAAGGTGTTTCCCTACGTTTTCTTCTAGTAGTTTTATGGTCCTGGCTTTTATACTTAGATCTTTGATCCATTTTGAGTTGATTCTTGTATAGGGAGTGAGATAGGGGTCCTCTTTCATTCTTTTGGTTATAGATACCCAGTTCTCCCAACACCATTTGTTGAAGAGACTGTTTTGTCCTGTTAACATGGACTTGTTAGGTTTGTCAAAAACCAGTTGACTGTATAGGTGAGGGTTTGTTTCTGGGTTCTCAATTCTGTTCCACTGTAGCTTTGTAATAGGTTTCAGTGTCAGGCAGTGAAATTCCTCCCATGTCGTTCTTTCTTTTTGGAATGCTTTTGGCTATTCGAGTGCACTTACCCTTCCAAATGAATTTGGTAATTGCCTTCTCTAATTCTGTAAAGTAAGCTGTTGGATTTTGACTGGTATTGCATTGAATCTATAAATCAGTTTGGGTAAGATTGACATCTTCATGATATTTATTCTTCCAATCCATGAACACAGAATGTCTTTCCATTTGTTTAGGTCTTTTAAAATTTCTTTTAGCATTGTTTTGTAGTTTTCTGCATATAGGTCCTGTACTTCTTTGGTTAAATTAATTTCTAGGTTTTTGAGTCTTTTTGTTGCTGTAGAAAATGGAATTTTTCCCCTGATTTCCTCCTCAAGTTGCTCAGTACTAGTGTACAAAAACAACTGATTTTTGCATGTTTTGATCTTGTATCCTGCCACTTTGCTGAACTCATTTATTAGCTCAGGTAGCTTTGTCGTGGGTACTTCAGGATTTTCTAAGTACAGGGTCTTGTCATCTGCAAACAGTGAGAGTTGTACTTCCTCTTTTCCTATTTGGATGCCTTTAATTCTATTTTCTTGTCCCATTGCCCTAGCTAGAACTCCTAGTACAATATTGAATAACAATTTTTTCCATTCTTTTCTCTCTCCGTTCTTCTTTTCTCTCTTCTTTTAGCATTTCTGTCTTCTGTATCACTTATAATTTCTTCTATCATTTTGGCCTGCTGTTTTTGATCTCACCTATTGTGTCTTTCATTCCCATGAGCTCTTACTTTTCTCTTGAGGATTTCAAATTCTTCTTTGTGCTCTCTCAATGTCTTCTTGATGTCACTTATCTCTTCAACCATATTATCTTTCAACTCATTAATTTGATTTTGGAAATTTGTGTGCATCTCACTGATTAGTTCTCTCATATCCTGCGTCTCTTCTGAGGCTTTGATATATTCCTTTTCTTGGGCCATGTCTTCTATATTCTTGGTATGGCTCATAATTTTTTACTGATGCGTAGGCATCTGATTAGGATATAGTTTACTCAGAAGCTCAATTTCTTTCTCTTTTGTATAGATTTAGTGGCAGGAGGCTGTGTGTTACCACTACTCTTTGATTCTTGGCTTGACTTGGATTGTCAGGATTGCCCCTGCTAGTTGCTCAGAATTGGGCACTGGACCCGGTAATTGGTTGTAGAGTTGCTTCCGAGGGCCTTGGGGAGGAGGCTATAGAGGCCAGAAAAAGCCTCTCCTTATTTTTAATTTTTTCATGTGCACTTCCTTCATCTGCCAGCAGATTGCGCTCATTGACAGCTCTTAGTTCAATGCCTGGTCGGAGTGTATTTGTTGCAGCACAGACCAGATCAATGTGATGGAGCTTCCTGTCTGGAGGCTAGGAGCCTTGTAATTCAAACTTTCTCTGAGACAGTTCTCCAGCCTTCTCTGACAGCCCCCTCCCTTTTCCTGGCTAGGAAATATTTCCACTCCTCTCTGAGTCCTCAACAATCAGTTCCAGTTAGTAGAGAAGGAGATTGGGAGGGTTGTATATCTTTAGCCCCTTGCTGGCTCCCAAGACAAACAATGGCACGGCCCCACTTGGTCTGGAAGGTCTCCTGGGACTCAGCAGACCAAATTTTGAGTCAAAAGCAGAGTCAGCCTCTCTCCCCTTTCCTGGAGTGGTAGATCCCTGGAGCCCCCTTTGTAGCTGCAGGCCCAGAGGCTGGAGAATTCTTAAGTATCTTTAGTGTGAGGGAGGGTGCAGCTGCTGGTTTCAACTCACAGTTCTGTAGTTGCAATTTCCCTCCTTTGTCCCTCTCTCCTCTGGGCAGTGTCCAGCCTTTGCCTGGTGTCCTAAACCCTAGAAGATCTTTTTCTAGGCTGTTTCAGGCTGTCCTCTAGATATTTTTCTGGAGGAGAAGAGAGCCCCGTGTTTATAGTCCACCATCTTCCCAGAAGTCCAGAGCTTTAGGCTTTAAAGAGCTTGCTCTTGCCTAACTGAGCTGTTTTCCATCCTGCTGTTTTTTTTTCTTCTGTTTTTTTAAAGTATTTTATTGATGTATAATTTACACAAACAGTATTTTTATTGAGGATAAGTTAAACACAGTAAAATACCCAAATCTTAAATGTATTGCATTTCTTGTAGGAATAGGGGAAATAAAATCATTTAATCTTGAGAGTTTCCAAGTTTGATCTTGGAAACTTCAGATTTTGCTATTTTATCAGCATAGCCAGGACCCTAGGGGAATAGGAGAAATAGGGGGAAACTACCTGTGGGTATTTATTTTGTTTTGTTTTTAACTCTGCATTTTATGTTCTAAAACAAACCTAATGGATCATTGTTAAGATGATTGGTTTAGGCAGTGTCTTTGTTGAGATTTTAAGTCAGTATGCCTTTGGCTAAGCTGTGATCCTGTCCCCTCTTTTGAGGGGTGGGTGGGGGTTTAAAAGAGGCTACTATCCTGTTTGATATATGTATGACCACCATACAGATGAAGAACCAGATCATTTCCATCACATCAGAAACTTCTCTCCTGTCCTTTTCTGCATAAAGTTCCATTGATATTAGACTTAGTACGTTCTTAGAATATCATTCTTTCTGAACTAATATGAAGCTTGATCTGGGAACAGAAATCTTAATTATTTTCTCCCTTAAGGGCCTTACCAGATTGTTACTTCTTCCTCCAATCCAATAATTGAGTAACTGCTGTTTAATCATTTCCTCACGAATATGGAAAGACTATGGGTTTTAGACTTTTGACTTTTCTATGTTACTAGCTTTTACTTTGGGCAGCTTATTTACCCTCTTTTCCTAGTGTTCTATAGATGTTAAATGGAGGTAAGAATACTTACCTAGTAAGGTAAGGATTAAGTAAGGATTAAGTTAGATTACCCATATAAAGTTCTTTCCTCTATGGTTGGCATATGCTAAGAATTTAGTAAATGTTCTTCTCTCTTTTCTTTCTTTTGCTCCCAGAGCATTTACCATATTGTATTGCAATTATTTATTTTATATGTTGCAGGTGCAGGATTCTTAGAGATTTTCCCTTCAGTAATTGCCCAACTTTATATAATAACTATTGTGCAGTGTATAAAAATCATTCCTAAAACGAAGAACAGAACAATAAAGCTATTCTAGGAATTTGCTACTGAAAAATAAAAAAGTAGGGATGCTGTTGCAGTAGGTAGTTTGCTAGAGAAGAATTGGGTAACTATTGTTTCTTTTAATACTCATAATTCTATCTTATTTCCCATGTTGTTGATACTTTTCTGGGGACTTGTTTTGAACTTCAGAGAATTTCATTTTAATTCTGCAAGTGTATTGATTGTTTCATTTGGCTTCAGTCTCTGTCCCTGACTGTTTCTTTGCTTGTCTTGCAGAGCTCTGAGGAACCTGAGTGCAATGATGAAGCTTCTCAGGAAGACGAGGGGTTCATGGGCATGTCCCCTCTCTTACAAGCTCATCATGCCATGGAAAGAATGGAAGAGTTTGTCTGCAAGGTAAGATGGCAGTTTCTTGTCAATTCCATTGTATGTTTAGCCCTTCCCAAACAAACTTTGACTTTAGAGTACTTTGGAGATAATCTGTGGTGCAACTGCATAGGCAGAGGAGGCAGCCTCAGGACTTTAACCCTGTTCAAGGCACAGTGCATTTCTTTGCTTACAGTGGCCCTGATAAAGTTTTGATAAACTAAGATATCCAATTGGAAACAAGTCTTTCCTGATAAAGGTTGACAGAATAAATGATTTGTTGATAGTTTAAACAAGACAGGATGCAACAAAATTGGGGGTGGTTGATGCTGGGACATAGAAGATATTAAAATGCCATTTCTTAAGTTGTTTGAATTTATTCTACTGTTTGACTTCGATGGTGAATGTGCTGTTCTGTCTAGGGATTCGTTGGGTAATCAGACCATTCTGTAGATAGAAATTTTCCAGTTTTCATGCACATCTAGTATTTTCAGTTCACCTTGTTGTATTTTCTGCTTCTAAGGTTTTCCTTCCAATTCATTGTCTGATTTATCATCAGTACCTGTTGTAGGAATATTTCATATTTTGCTAAAACAGTGACTTAGAATTGAGGTTACTTGCTTACCAAAAATAGGCAAGGACAGTGGTAAGTTTATAGCCACTTGATTAAGCTGACCCATGGTCTAAAGTTAGCATAAGTAA
Organism: Cabassous unicinctus; assembly: GCA_029593785.1. NCBI lineage: Eukaryota > Metazoa > Chordata > Mammalia > Cingulata > Chlamyphoridae > Cabassous > Cabassous unicinctus. The sequence continues at coordinate 22,192 of JAQZBX010033705.1, forward strand.
GTCAATTTGTGTGTTTATGTGTATATAAATTCATTTATTGAACATTTCTGGTGAACTCTGGATAATTTTGAGAAAAAATTTTGTTACATTTTGCTTTTTCATGGATTTTATGAAACCATGACTTATATTTATGTGTGTGATCTTCAATCCTGAATACTAAAGTTAGGTTTTCCTGCATTCACAATGATGCTGGAAATAATTGAGGCCAGCCAATTTTGGACAAAGGGAAAACAAGGGAACATAGACATTCCTTTCAGACAAAGGTCGTCGGTGGGAGTGGGTGGGGTTGTGTGTAAAAGTTTGTGGGTCTGCATAGAGCCCAGGAAATTTTAATCAGTGTTTGAAAATTGGTGAAGAAAAAAACAGGTTAAATAATAGATCCATTGCTAGTGATTGCTCTATCAGGAGAATTAGCTCAAAGGAATACAAAAGATAATTTTCTTTTTTTCAAAAAGCATATTTAGTGTTAAGAAATCTCTTAAAGTTATATTTTCAGTGTTTGGGCCATTAGGGATTTTCATTATTTATAAATCAGTTGGGTACTGTAGTTGCCTTTTTGTCCTCCCTTTCTGTACTAAGAGTAAAGAATAAAGCAAATAAAACGTTCAATTTAACAGCTAATGAGAGAATAAATAGGACATTTGTTAGCTGCAAACTGATTTACTGAAGAAGAATGAGTGGGTCACAAAGATTATTACCGTTCCCTTATCCCCTAGCGGTTTGTCTGCAAGAGCAGAACGAAGCCGTGCCCTGTCACACGGTGCCCTCCAGCATTGCTCTACCCTGTTAGGGCAGTGCAGCTGACTATACTTGAAAAATTGCCATGTCAAGTGACACAAGGATTCTCTTTCTTGGATTATAAGCAAGTAAACAGAGAACAGTTAAAAATGAGGTGTGCTGTGGCCTTGATGTACCTTCCCTTTTGGAAAAAGTCTTCTTATAGGATTAGGAAAAATAAAATCATTTAGTCTTTAGAGTTTCCAAGTTTGATCTTGGTCTCTCTTCTTTTCCAACCTTCACATTTTGCTGTTTTACCAGCATAGCCAGGCACATTGGGAAATAGGAAGTGTACTGTGGATGGTTTTTTTTTGTGTGTGTGTGCATTTTATTGTCTGAAACAAACCCAGTGGACCATTGCTAAGATGATTTCCTTGTTGAGATTATAAATAAATACGAGTTTACCTGAGTTGTGACCCTGTTCTCTTTCATGGGGTTCTAAAAGAAGTTACCTGCTTGTGTTGGCCTTTGGCTGGCCTGTGTATGACTCAGTTGAGAAGGAGGGTGCAGTGTCTCTTGTATATGTCACTAGTTGCAGTATAATCATGAAAGTACATCTCCTTGGCTCAGTGCTTAGACCACTAGACTGTTACTTTAGAAAACTATGGGGAAAAATCACTGTAACTAGTAAGAAACAGCATAATTAATTCAGTCTATAAAAAGGGAGCATTTGATTATTTGGCTGTGTGTGGTAACACAATAGCACTTTAAAAAAAAATCAGTTTTATTGATACATATTAATAAAGTGTAAATCCATCCAAAGTGTACAGTCATTGGTATTCGGTATAATCACAGTTGTGCATTCATCACTTTAATCATTTTTGGAGCATTTTCATTATTCCAGTAATAATAAAATACTAAAACACAAAAACCAACCAAACAAAACCCATCACCTCTCAATCTATGCTTTCCCTGACGTACATAGCTGCTATTCTGTTTCCTTCTCTCTAGTTTATTTGTATTTATTTTTAGTAAAGACAATCTTATATATGCAGTATCACCCATATTCATATTTTACATAAGGTTTCACTATGTTATACAGTCCCATGTTACATTTTTTAGCTTTCCTTCTAGTAATATAAATATCCTTGGGCTTTCCCTTTCAACCACTTTTATACCCATGTAATAGCTATGTTAGTCATAAACAACAAGATGTGCTCTCACCATTTCCATTCATTTCCAAAGATTTACAAACCACCTTTTAACCGATTCTGCACAGATTAACCATCAGCTTTCGATTTTCTACCCTCATTCTATGTTCAGGTGTCCTATATTCTAATTATTAATTCCATGAGTTTACATAATATATTTAGTTCATAATAGCGCAATCGTATAGTGTCTGGCTTGCTTTACTCAACATAACGTCCTCTAGGTTCATCCATGTTGTCGTATGCTTTACAACTTAATTTCTTCTTACCACTGCATAATATTTCATCGTGTATATACACCACAGTTGTTCCATTCATCAGTTGGTGGACACCTGGGTTGTTGCTAGGTTTTGGCTGTTATGAATATGCCACTATGAACATCATTGTACATATGTCTATTTGTGTCACTGCTCTCAGTTCTTCTGTATATATACCTAGCAATGGTATTGCCAGGTCCCGTGGCGAGCCTATATTCAACTTCCTTCGGAACTCCAAACAGTTCTCCACAGTGGCTGTACCATTCTACATTCCCATCAATAGTGAATAAGTGTTCCTTTCTCTCCACATCCTCTCCAACATTTACAGTTTTCCAGCTTTTTAATAGTGGCCAGTCTAATAAGTGTGAAATGATAACTCGTGGTTTTGATTTGCATTTCCCTAATTGCTAGTCATGTTGAACTTTTTTTTCATGTGTTTCTTCACCATTTGTATTTCTTTGGACAATTGTCTTTTCAAGTCTTATTTCCATTTTTAAATCGGATAGTTTGTCTTTTTATTGTTGAGTTGTATGATCTCTTTATATATTACAGATATTAAACCCTTATTGGATATGTGATTGCCAGATATTTTTTCCCATTGGGTCAGCTGCCTTTTCACCCTTTTGACAAAGTCTTTTGAGGTACAAAAGTGTTTAATTTTGAGGACATCCCATTTATCTATTGTTTCTTTTGTTGTTCGTGCTTTGGGTGTAAGGTTTAAGAAACTACCGCCTACCATGAGTTCTTGAAGATCTTTTCCTACATTATCTTCTAGGAGTTTTATGGTTGCTGCTTTTATATTTAGGTCCTTGATCCATTTTGAGTTAATTTTTGTATAAGGTGTGAGATAGGGGTCCTCTTTCTTTCTCTTGGATTTGGCTATCCAGTTCTCCCAGCATCATTTGTTGAATAGACTGTTGTGGCCCAGCTGGGTGGGCTTAACAACCTTGTCAGAAATCACTTGACTGTAGATGTGAGGGTCTATTTCTGAGTTCTCGATTCG
>JAQZBX010033706.1:0-25277 GCA_029593785.1 Cabassous unicinctus
TTGAGGTACGGGGCTGGAGAATGAACCCAAGTCCTCATATGTGGGAAGCTGGCACTCAACCACTGAGCCACATCAGCTCCCCTGAGTTGGTTTTTTACACTTGTTTTTGCTTGTTGTTTCCAATTTCCTTAGGAGGCACCGGAAACTGAATTGGCTCAAGCACTTAAGCCATATCCATTCTCTGTATTGTATTTTTTGTTATGTAACTACACTTCTTAATTTCTACAGATGCTAAAATGCAAATGCATAAAAATTAATGATCAGTCTATTGTTTTGGATATACAATGTATAAAGATATAATTAGTAACATGTACAAAAAAGGGATATAAAAATGCATCTGTATGCTATTGAAGTCAAGTTAGTATCAAATGAAATATGATGTTATATGTTTAGGAAGTTAAATTTTAACCTCATAGTAACTGCAATGAAAAATATATCCAGATAGTAATGGGAAGGGACTCATGATGGTACAATGCAAAAATCAAATAAATATGAAAGTAGGCATTAACAGAAGAATTAAGGAACAAAAAAGATATGACCTACAAAGACTAAACAGCAAAATGGAAGAAAAATGTCTTGCATTATCAGTTGTTGCTTTAAATATAAGTGGATTAAATTCCCCAGTCAAAAGGCAGAAATTGGCATAATGGATTAAAAAACATGACTGAGCAGAATGAGTGTAGTTCATTGTCTGAGTGCCTGCTTCACATATATAAGGGTCCTGGGTTCAATCCCCAGTACCTCCTAAAAAAAAAAAAAAAAAGTATGACCCAACTACTATGTGCTACTTACAAGAGACTCACCTTAAATTCAAAGACATAAGTTGGATGAAAGTGAAAGGATGGAAAAATATATATATACCATGCAAGCAGTAACCAAAAGAGAGTTGGTGGGGTAGCTATACTAATATCAGATAAAATAGACTTTAGGCCAAATCTGTTAAAAGGAACAAAGACACTCATTATATACTGATAAAGTGGTCAATTCAACAGGAAGATGTAATGATTATAATTATATATATATATGTAGCAGTAGGGACCCAAAATATATGAAGCTAATACTGACAGATATGAGGGGGAAAGTAGGTGGTTCTAAAATAATAGTGGAAACTTTAATATATACTTTTAATAATGGATAGAACATCTAGATAGAAGATAAATAAGGGAATAGGAGACTTGAATGATAACCTAAACCAACTAGACTTAACAGTCATATGTAGGGCACTTCACTCAACAATATAATATACATTCTTCTCAAGTGACCATAGATCATTCTCAATATAAACCATATATTAGGTCACAAAACAGGTCTCAACAGCACAACTCTGTGATATACAAAGCATAAGACTGCCTAACACAATGGTATCCTGTGGTGGAGGTTGGACTGTGGCTAATCGAACAAATATGAGAACATTCTCTCATGAACTATAACAAGGAAATAATACTAATAAAAGGTGTCAAAAACTGGGTGGGTTGAGGGGGAAATACACCAAATGTAAGATATTGGCTATGGTTAGTAGTAATGTTTTGATGATGCTCTTTCATAGTTTGTAACAATTGTTTCACAATAATACAAGGTGTTGATGGTGGGGTAATGTATGGGAGCCTTGTATGATGTTATGCATGTTTGTTTTGTAAGTTCACAACTTTTACTATATACTTATTGTTTATGGATTTTCATGTATGAATTATAATCTTCAATTAAAATGTAAAAAAAGAACTAAAAAAATATTGAAATCATAAAATTTATCTCTTCAATCAAAATGAAATGACTAGAAACAGAGGGAGAAATGGAAAATTAACAAATTGTGGATATTAAACAACATACTCTTAATCACCCAATGGGTTAAAGAGGAAATCACAAGAGAAATTAGGAAATATCTTGAGGTGAATGAAAATGAAAATACAACGTACCAAAACGCATGGGATGCAGCAAAGGCGGTGCTCAGAGGGAAATTTGTAGCAGTAAATGTTTACCAAAAAAGGAAGAAAGCTTTAAAATCAGAGATCTAACCTCAAAACAGGACGAAATAGAAAAAGAAGCACAAACTGAAAACAAAGAGAGCAGGAAGAAGGAAATAAAAAGATTAGAGTGGTAATAAATTAAACAGAGAGGAAAAATTATGGAGAGAATTAAAAAAAACTAAAAGGTTGGTTCTTTGAAAAAGATCAATAAAATTGATAAACATACAACTACACTGAAGAAGAAAAAAGAGAGAGAACACAAATAAGTGAAAAACAGAAATGAAAAGGAGAACATTCTACTCACTCCACTGAAATAAAAAGGATCATATGAGGAAACAATGAAGAACTCTACACAACAAATTAGATAACCCACACTGTCTCAAGAAGAAATAGATTTCAACAAACTACTAACTATAAAGAGATTGAATCAGTAATCAAAACATCTGAACAAATAAAAGCCCAGGACCAGATGGCTTCACAAGGGAATTTTATCAAATAGTCATGCAGAATTAACATCAATTCTGCTCAATCTCTTCAAAAAAGAAAAGAACATTCCCAAATTCTTTCTATGAGGCCAACATCACCCTCATACCAACACCAGATAAAGACACCAAAAGAAAAAGAATTACAGTCCACTATTTCTTATGAATGTAGGTGCAAATATCCTCAACAAAATACTAATAAACAGAATCCAACAGCATATTAAAAGAATTATAGACCATGGTGAAGTGGAATTTATCCCAGTGATGCAAGGGTGGTTGGACACAGGCAAGGCACACAATCCCTTGAAATCCGCACCATTGGTGGGCCTTACCTTGGAATATATGACAACTTATTTCCCCAATGTAGCAGAGTTAGACTCATGTATAATTTCCCTACACATGATTCTTCTCTCCCTTTCATTTGAGCCTATAATTAGCACTATACCTGTTAAATTTATGTCTCAGAGACTGAAATCTTCATTCTTTTCACATGCTGGTTAAGCCCTGAATCTCAGAAGAGTTTAAGCCAACACCTACTCTCCAGATCATCGGACTCACCAAGGACAGCTAACAAAAGGATGATGACGGACAAAAAAACAGAGTACCTACAACTTCAAGCAAAACAGTTCCTTCCATCTGCCCCATAAGATCTATGCCCTCTCAATCTGAGGCAGAGTAGATTATCACCATCCCAAAATCCTCAAGGTTGAAGACTGAACAAACATAAAGGGGAATGCAATCATGGACAAAGTAAACTTATTGATATTGTAGTAATGGAATAACATGCAACATTGTTTTAAAGATAGTGGCTACCAGAGGTTCTGAGGGGAGGAGGAGGGAATAATAGGTGGAACATCGGACATTTTCAAAGCATTGGAATTAAGTGTAAATCACAGTAGAAACTATAGACTTTGGTAGTAGAATTGCTTCAATATTTATTCAGCAATTGTAACAAATGTACTACACAATTGTAAGATGTTATTAATAGGGGACAAAGTGGGAGGGGGAGGGCATGGGGTATATGGGAATTCCTTGTACATTTTTTTTAAGATTTTATTTATTTATTTATTTCTCCCCATCTCCTCATTGTTTGCACTTGCTGTGTCTTTAGGAGGCACCGGGATCTGAATCTGGGACCTCTGATGTGGGAGGAGGTGACTAATCACTTGAGCCACCTCCGTTCCCTGCTTTGTTGTGTCCCTCAACATGTTTTTTCTTCTTATGTCTCTTGTTGCATCATCTTGTTGGGTCAGCTTGCCATGCCTGCCCATCACGCTAGCTCACTCTCTTCTTTAGGAGACACCAGGAACCAAACCACAGACCTCCCATGTGGTAAATGGGAGCTCAGTCGCCTGAGCCACATCTGCTTCCTGGAATCCCTTATAATTCTGACGCAACTTTTCTGTTATCTAAAACCTCTTTAAAAAAAAAAAAAAAGTGTAGTATATTTTCAAAATCATTCAATGCAATACACCACATTAAAAGAATGAAGGTAAAACAAATACATGTTAATTTCAACTGATGCAGAAAAGGCATTTGACAAAACAGCAACATTTCTTGATAAAATCATTTAGAAAATGAGGAATAGAAGTTAATTTTCTCAACATGATGAAGGGCATTGTTTTAGTTTGTTGCTGAAGCAAACACCATGCGATGGGTTGACTTAAACAACGACAATTTATTAGCTAATGGTTTTTAGGCTAAGAGAAGTCCAAAATCAAGGCATCATCAAGGTTGCTGCTTTCTCCCAGAAGGCTATTGCATTTTAGAGCTGGCTGCCAGCAGTCCTTGATCCTTGGCTTTTCTGTTGCATGGTAATGCACATGGCAGCCTCTACTGCCTTCCTGGTTCCATTTACTTCCAGCTTCTGGCCTACCGCTTTTGTCTCTCTGTGACCTTCCCTTTAATGCAGGGGTTCTTAACAAGGGGCCCGTGAGCTTGAACTTAAATTACAAAAAAACATTATGCTTGTGGGGACATGTTGGTGTGGGTATGATATATTTATTAAATAATACACAGTATATTGTAGACTTAGTAAAGAGTCTGTGGTTTTTAACTGGCAAAGGGGTCCATGGAACAAAAAAGTTTGAGAACTCCTGCTTTAAGCCCTTCAGCAGTAGGATTAAGACATCCTGATTCAGTTGAGCCACACCTTAATTGAAGTAACCTCGTCAAAAAATCCAATTTTGCAAGATTTCATACTCACAGGAATGGATTATGCTTAAAAGCATATTTTTCTGGGTACATACATGAAAAGCATATATGAAAAACTGACTGTTAACATCATACTCAATGGTGAAAGACTGAAAGCTTTCCTCTAAGATCTGAAACAAGACAAGTATGCCTACTGTCATCACTGCTCTTCAACATTGTACTGGAAGTTCTAGGCATAGCAATTAGGAAAGAAAGAAATAAAAGGCATCCAAATTGGAAAGGATAAAGTAAACCTTCCTTATTTGCAGGTGACATGGTTCTTTATGTAGAAAATCCTGAAAAACCCACAAGAAAGGTGCTAGAACTAAAAAATGAATTCAGCAAAGTGGCAGAGAACAAGATCAACACTCCAAAATCAGTAGTATTTCTATGCACTAACTACAAACAATTGGTAGAAGATATCAAGAAAAACATTCCGTTTAAAATAGCAACTAAAAGAATCAAATCTAGGAATAAACCTACTCAAGTCTGAAAAGGACTTATACACAGAAAACTACATAGCATTGCTAAAAGAATCAAAGAAGACCTAAATAAATTGAAGGCATTCTGTAACCATGTATTAGAAAATTAAATATTGTTAAGATGTTAATTTTACTGAAAGTGATTTATAGATTCAATGAAATCCCATTCAAATTTTCAACAATGTTCTTCACAGAAATGGAAAAGACAATCATCAAATTTCTATGGAAGGGTAAGGTACCCCAAATAGCTAAAGCTATTTTGACAAAAAGGACTGAAGTTGGAGGACTCACACTTCCCAATCTTAAAACTTATTACAAAACTACAGTTATCAAAACAGCATGGTACTAGCTGTTTGGGCCAATGGAATAAAATTGGGACTTCAGAAATCAACCCTCACTTTTAGGACCAACAGATTTTTGACACCATGGCAAAGACCACTCAATTGGGAAGCATTTAATAGTTTCTTCAACAAAGGGGAAACCTGAATATCCACATGCAAAGGAATGTAAGTGGACCCCTACCTCATACCATAAAGAAAAAGCAATTCAAAATGGATCAAAGACCTAAATATAAGAGCCAGAAATATAAAACTCCTAGAAGAAAAGCTAGGGAAGCATCTTCAGGACCTTGTGTTAGGCAATGGTTTCTTGGGCTTTTTACATCCATAACACAAAAGCAAAAGAAAAAAATAGACAAATTGGACCTCATCAAAATGCACATGAACGGACTTTATCACAGAAGTAAAATTACAACTTCCAGATGGGAGAAAATATTTAGGAAACACATATTCAATAAGGGCTTAATATCTAGAATATATGAAGAACTTCTTCAAATAAAAAAAATGCAAACAACCCAATTAAAAACTAAAAAAGGTTTGAATAAACATTTCTCCAAAGAATATATACAAATAGCCAAAAGGTACATGAAAAGATGCTCAACATCATTAGTTATTAAGAAAACATAAATCAAAACTATAAGGATATACCATTTCACATCCTCTAGAATGGCTACTATTAAGAAAATGGGAAGTTACAAGTGTTAGAGGGGATGTAGAGAAATAGGAATACTCATTTATTGCTAGTGGGAATATAAAATGGTGCAGCAGCTATAGAAGACAGCTTGCCAGTTCCTTAGAAAGTATAGAATTACCTTATGACCTGGCAATCCCATTTCTAGGTATATACTTCAAAGACTTGAAAGCAAGGTATTGAACAAATATTTGCACACTCATGTTCATACAGGAATTATTCACAATTGTCAAAAATGGAAGCAAACTAAGTTCCATCAACTGATGAATAGATAAACAAAATGTGGTAGATACACACAATAGAATGATATTCAGTTGTAAAAGCAATGAAGTTCTGATACATGTGACAACATGGGTGAACCTGGTGGACATCATTTTGAGTGAAACAAACCAGATACAAAAGGACAAATAATGCATGATCTCATTGATAGGAAACAATTAGAATAAGCAAAGTCTTCGTCAGCATCTAAAATATAGGTTACCAAGGGGACAGGATGTGGGTAAAGAATAGGGAGTTAAGGCTTAAATTGTACAGAGTTTCTGTTTGGGGTAATGGAAAATTTTTGGTAATGGATGGTGGTGATGGCACCATATTGTGAACGTAGTTAGCAGCACTGAATTATATATTTGAATATGGTAAAAAGGTGAAATTTTATATTGTATATATTACTAGAATAAAAGTTTTAAAAATATCTATGGTACTGCACAACATAGTCAACCCTAAGTTAAACCATGGACTATAGTTAACAGTATAATCATAAAAAATGTTCTTTCCTCAATTGTAACAAATGTAACACACCAATGCAATGTGTTAATAATAAGGTGCTTTGGGGCAACATATATTTTATGCATGATTTTTTCTGTAAAACCACAACTCTTCTAATAAAACACAGGAAAAGTACAATCCTACATTTTATGGAAATAACTTTATGTTGATGAGTGGAGTTTGAATCGTTTGGGTTGGATCTATTAAATATTTAATAAAAATGTGAATAACTCATTTTTATTTCCTTTTCCAGCACTGTTATCAACATCTAGTGATAACCCAACATTTAATAAAACCTTGGTGTATACTATCTGCACTACACAAAGTTAGCGGACTCATTTTATGAAGATCAGATACCATATTTGGTTAGATCCTCTGGGTTGCCCCCACAACTAAAAACCTTTGGTTCTGTTTTCAAAACGATTTTTCAAATTTTAACTCTTCTAAATGGAAACAATGAAGAACCATTTAACTTTATCAAAGAAAATAAAGTCCTAATAATCTCCTATTCTGTGTAATGCATCACCCTTTCTCCCATAAAGTTATTTCCCTTCACATGAGGTTTATATGCAATAGCATTCATATGGCATTCAGCATTTTGTTTTAAGCCTACTCATTACTCCATTCATTCATTTGTAAAATATTTATGGAGAATTTTCTATCATAGAGTGATGTTGCAATTCACCACATTTCAATGTTAGTTTTTTCTAATAATCTTCAAAACTCCCTAATATTTCTTTTTCTTCTATTCAAACATTTTTCTATATATTTAGAATATAATTACGGATGACATAGTACCAGTCAGCTTTATGTTCAGATGTATATGACCCAAAATCAACAGATTAGAAAACTATGAAATGTAATGGTTTGGGTGATCTTTTTTGTGGTTTAATAAGGAAGCTCAAATTTTATTTTAGTTGAAAGAACATACATGACCAGTTGAACTGAGCACTGAAACGAGGCATAATACCTCCCAAAAACTTATACAATATAAGTTGCATGCTAATAATTGTTGCCATATATATCTTTCTCAGTAAGGTATTTTATATTAAGCATTCCATTTACATTAACAGATATTTTTTAAAAGTTAATGACTGAAGAAACCTCACGTATTAGGTAACTGATTTTACATTAATGGAAAAACAGTTAGTCCTCACTCTATTGATTATATTTATAATTAACTACAAACTCTTTAAAATATTTTAATTGGTTTTCATTAGTTGCTTTGAGTAAGATTATGTCACAAATATTTTACAACACATCAATATAGATCTGGAAGTATTATAATCATGGAGAAGGTCATTGAAGTGCAGATATTAAAAACTATCACTCAACACATTAACAATGATAATAGCTAATATTTATTGAGTCTTTCAGTATGCCAAGCACTGGTTTAAGTATATGTAAAGTATCTTATCTAATCCTCATAAATTAGTATTGCTGTATCTCCCTTTTACATATGAAGAAACTGAGGCTTAGGAAGGTTAAGTAACTTTTTGAAAGCACAGCAGTTAGTGAGAAAAAGAGTGGGGATTTGTACCCTGTTACTGGCACTCAGAGCTGTTCACCACTGGGCCATTGTGCGATGCCACCAGAAGGTGTTGCTACCAGTGCTCCTAAGTGACAGGCTGGGACTCCATTACAAGCAGAGCACTTGATAAACACAGGAACATAATGAGGCAGCAGGTGGACGGAAAGGTCCCTCTGTATGACACTCTAGCTATTTGTCAGATTAAGTTTGTGTGGTTTTTGGAAACATTAATCTTGGCATGGATTTTGAATTTCTCACAAAAGACATGTTAAAGCTAAAATAATTATTTTCTGGAGTATTTTTCCTGACCAATAGCTTGGCTTAAATTTCTTGAATTTGTGTTTATTTTCTTATACAATTTGATGAAATGGAAGTTAATGATCTGAATCACATTAGTAGTCCTCCCACTGGTTGCAATAAAAAACAAAACAAAATAAATTTTAAAAAGCAAAACAATCTTAGCTAGAGAGCATCAGAGCATTTATGTGGGGCCAAGGTGCTTCTGTGGGAAGGAGAAAGTGCATATGATGATTAGAGAAAGGGAATAACTAAATCAGGGTCCCAGAGGAAAAGGATAGGAGGAGACACAGGACTCTAGCTCTTTTACTGGCTTTTTAGTCTACTCACTAAACCTTTATTTACTACCTCAGCTGTCAAATGGGAATAATTAGGATAGAACCTACCCAAAGAGGTGTTGAGAGGAATAAGTAAGACAATGCATGTGATGCCACTAGGATAATGTTGGAGCATAGTTAAAATGTATTCTATATTACTCTTTTCTGTTGTTGTACTTCTTTTAGAAAGAAGAACAGTAGAAAATTGACTGAAGTTCCTTTTTAATCTTATAAATTTCTGTGTCATTGCACTGTGGAGTTTTATTCCTATAAAACTTTATGTTCCACCCTATAATATTATTTAGGAAAATATTTTGAATCATCTTTAATTCTTAATGGTTCCTTCATGGTATAAATATACAAGAAAATCAACTCTCAAAAACGTTCTCAGTTTCTTGAAAGACATGTTGAATTGGAAATTTTGTTAAAATGTTAAATTTTAAATTGTGCAGTAAGATTCAAAGAAGACTTAAATAATTCTGCTACACACTTCCTTTCAAACCCACAATTCTTAAACTTGCCAAGAAATAACCCCAATAACTGCCAGGCAAAAGCTTTATCTTTGATATTGTAAAAGTCTGGTGACACCCATATAGAAAACCACATAAAACTACCTGATTTGGTCAGGAAAATGTGTTCTCTTTTTTTGTCTACAAACTGCATAAATATTGGTGCTCATACATTTTCTGAATTAGTAAACAAAATGAACAAAAATGGTTACCCATGTTTGGCAGTTTGATATTGTTTATAAATTCCAAAAACAGATATTGGATTATGTTTGTAAACTGGTCTGTCCCTTCAGGCATATTAGATTATATTGGATTCAGAGGTTTCACTTTTTAAATAATGATTAAGGCTTTCATTGGGTCATATCAGTAAGACATTGCATCCCCACCCCCTTGGTGGGCGGGGACTCACAGAGAAAACAACAAGGCACAGGGCTTAGCTGTAATTTTGAGCTGGAGCCCAGGAAGTAAGCACACAGAGGAGCAGAGCAGCTGAGCCTGGAGAGAATCGAGTCCCAGGGAAAGAGACAGAGCTGGTAGCCTGATAGTCTACAGTTGGCCTTGTGGAGAGAGCAGGGCAGCTGAGCCCAGAGAGAAACAAGCCCTGGGAAGAGAGGAACCCAGGAAGCCTGAACTCTTGGCAGATGTCGGCAACTATCTTGCTCCAACACGTGGTATCAGACTTTGGTGAGGGAAGCAACTTATGCTTTATGGCCTGGTAACTGTGGATTTCTATCCCAAATAAATACCCTTTATAAAAGCCAACAGATTTCTGTTATTTTGCATCAGCACCCCTTTGGCTGGTTAATACACAATTTGGCACTTGAAAGTGGGATTGTGCTTTTGCTTTTGCAATAACCAAAATGCTGGAACAGATTTATAAATGGGTGAGGGGTATTTTTGGAAGAATTGTGAGATACTTGTTAGAAAAGAACTACAGTGCTTTGAGAGACTGTTGATAGTATGGACTCTAAAGGGACTCGTTAGGAAGCCTTAGAAGTAAATGAAACTATTATTGGAAACTGGAGGAAAGGCGATCTGTGTTTTAAAGTTGCAGAGAACTTAGAAAGATTAACTCCTGATGTTTTATGGAAGACAGAATTTGAAAATGATGAGCCTGGGCATTTAGCTGAAGAACTTTCCAAAGTAACTTTGGAGAATGTGGCTTAGCTTCTCCTTCCAACTTATAGCAAAATGCTACATGAATGAAATAAGCTGAGGGCGAATTGTTGGGCACAAAGAAACCAGAAACTGATTCCGGAAATTTCAAACCTCTGGAAATCAAATCCTCAGACAATAGTGCCCCATTTGAGGACTTAACTAAACTTGGAACTTTAAATCAGGTTTGAAGATACAGTTAACTAGGAAAGATTTGTGGAAAGTCTTATTGTCTGATGGCTTGGACCCCTGCTTCTTGCATGCTAAACCAACAAGCTTTTTGAGACAGCTTTACGAACAAAACCACTGTCAGCTTGGAAAAAGGGACATGGAAAGGAGAGATTGAAGGAGAAACTTCTTTAAGAGGAAAACTGAGATTGGGAATTAAGACATTGCCTTGGGCCAAGAAAGGAACACCACCCAGGTATACAGAGAGGGTGAGTTTACCCCAGCATTTGAAGAGGGTGGATGTTCCCATCCGATGTTCAAGGAGAGTTTTGCCACCCCAGGGTACAGAGTGGATGGAGCACATTCCCCAAGGATTAGGAAGGTTAAGGTACCACCCTATAGGTCTGAGAGGGGTGGACCTGTCCCCCATGGATTAGGGAAGGCCAGGTAGTCAACTCATTACTCTGAGAGGTTTGGGCCTGTATGCCAAATGTTAGGGAGTATGTTATCTTCACTTCACTGTGCTAGGGGGGCTAAGACTCTAATCCAAACTTTGGGTAAAGGGTGGCAATCACCCCAATGCTCTTGGAGGGTGAAGTCTAGAGCTTGGTCACCACCCAGAGGCTTGATGAGGGTGGAACCCAGAAAATGGCCATTGGGAAAGCCTGTGGAAAGGGTGGGTCCTTATGAGGCACCTTGGAGAAGAAACCACCCTCTTAAGAATGACTCTCAGACTTTGGCATGTAATGAAGTATGTCCTGCAGGTTTACTGAACTGTAGAGGACCCATGACTCAGGTTTCCCTCCCAATTTCTCCTTATGATAATGAAAATGTTTATACTTTGTCTATTTGTGTATTGGAAGCAGATAAATGGTTTTGTAAGTTTCAGAGGTCTACAGCAGATGGGACTTTGCCTCAAGATAAACTGTATTTCTTCAACCTGATTATGATATGTTTTTGTACTTAGTATTGTTACTGAAATAAAGTTTTTTGACTATCATAATGTCTTTTTGGAATTCAGAGGGTGGAGTGTGGCAATTTGATATTGTTTATGACTTCAAAAAATAGATATTGGATTATGTTTGTAAACTGGTCTGTCCCGTTGGGCATATTAGATTATATTGGATTCAGAAGTTTCACTTTTTAAATAATGATTAAGGCTTTGTTTAGGCCACATCAGTAGGTGGGCGGGGACTCACAGAGAAAATGACAAAGCACAGGACTTAGTTGGAGTTTTGAGCTGGAACCCAGGAAGTAAGCACACAGAGGAGCAGAGCAGCTGAGCCTGGAGAGAATCAAGCTCCAGGGAGAGAGACAAAGCCAACTGCCTGATAGTCTACAGCTGGCCTGTGGAGAGATCACAGCAGCTGAGCCCAGAGAGAAACAAGCCCAGGAAGAGAACACACAGGAGAAGAACACAGAGTAATACAGATGGCTCCTTAGACATGGCAGAAGCCCCAGGTAGAGAGACAGAGCCATTCTCCTGATAGTCTACAGCTTGTGGAGACAGAGCACAGCAACTGAGCCCCAAGAGAAACAGAGCCCCAGGAAGAGAGGAACCCAAGAAGCCTGAACTCTTGGCAGATGTCGGCAGTCATCTTGCTCCAACATGTGGCATAGACTTTGGTGAGGTAAGTAACTTATGCCTTATGGCCTGGTAACTGTAAGCTTCTACCCCAAATAAACACCCCTTTTAAAAAGCCAACAGATTTCTGGTATTTTGCATCAGCACCCCTTTGGCTGACTAATACACCATGAAAATATTCAGCAAGTTCAATCTCACTGTCTTCATACCAGAGGATATCTTATTTTTCCAGAAGATTTCACAAGCACAAAGGCAACAACTGACAGTCACGCCTTGAGAAGTGGCCCAAACATCAAAATAAGGCTGCTTCTCAAGCCAAGAATGTTCCACAGATTCTCCTTTTCTCCCCTTAGCTTCTTATCATAATCCTCTTTATAATTTCTTGGGATTCTTCCCTTCTTAATTTCTTCATACTTCAAGAATGAATAGAGCAGAGCACAACCTTGAGAA
The DNA here is from genome assembly GCA_029593785.1 of Cabassous unicinctus. Lineage (NCBI taxonomy): Eukaryota > Metazoa > Chordata > Mammalia > Cingulata > Chlamyphoridae > Cabassous > Cabassous unicinctus. The sequence goes on from JAQZBX010033706.1 coordinate 12,928, forward strand.
CTGCCTCAGTTTTCTTGCTGCCCCAGAAAATGTGCACAAGTGTCTTATCATTTTACAAAGAAAACCTTACATAAAGGTGCTCTATAATTTCTAACTCCCTTACTGAGATTTAACTAGCCCCAACTTTTAATTCTTCCCCCTAATATTCTTTACTTTTATTTTTGATTTACCAATGCCTCCACTCCACTCGAGCCCTTTACTTGCCCTTCATAGCATGTGCCCTCCTCCCCCAATCTCCTGGAGTTACTGCCTCTCAACATTAAGCAGGAGATGAAATCAAGGAAGAGCAATAAGAGTATCCCCTGATTTCAAGGAAGTTAAGTCTCATTTCTACAGCACTCCTTCCAGATGAGGGATACACATTCCCTCTTCCTTGACCCACACAAATCTTGGCATTTCCTCTTAACTGCTAAATGAATGATGAAGCTATGCCTTTGTTGGTGCTTTGATATGTTTGTTGGTCTGCTTATTTTTCAACCATTCCTTTTAACCATGTGAAGGAATTGTCTATCTCATTTATGTTCTTGTTTTCCAGCACTTTTATGGTTATAGCCCATGTGAAATGCTACACATTTTCTATTACTTTATCTTCAATCTAGACCTTTCCACTGGTTCCAGGTTGATACAACTTACTGTTTTTTATTAGTCTCCTCTTGGGACATACCAAAGAGTTTGAACAGCAGCATATCCAAAATTGAAATCACAACCTACCCTTGTAAATTGAGCCCATATATTAATTTATAAATTCAAATACATATATGCATATACATATCCATAAACACATATGTATTTGTATATACATATTATTGACTACATATTTGGTACCAGATCTCTATATATCATATATATATATAACTCATTTAACATACAGATTCATGAAGTAGGTATTAGCATTTCATTTTTAAAGTGAACAATTTGGGATTCAAAGATTTTAGGCAACTTATTTACCTTCAGCCAGGATGGACAGAGAGAGAAAATTTTAAACTCTTAGAAAAAAATTTTTTCCTAAGTTCATTAGGCTCAGATAAAACTTAAAACTATGCCACTCTTACTACAAATGTTTGCTTTTTATCGTTATCATCATCATCATCATCATCAATATACTTCAGCTATATCCTCTATTAAGTTGTAAGCTAATTCAGAGAAAGAGTTGTATGATTCATCTTTATGTAAACTCAAAGTACATGCCATTAGGACTTGTGTTCAGTCTTTGTTAACGTCTCCTTTGATTTTGTATACAGAAATCTGCTCTAGTAAGTAAATAGCTGAAAGTTCAAAATGCTGAGAATGTCTAGAAATATGCAATCTGGGAGCATATAGTGTTAGCCCAAAGCTGAGGTCAAAGAACAAGACCTCAGACAAAGGTCAAAATTTTGGAGTAAGCATACTACTTATAAATTAATTTGTAATAAATTAATTCCTAGTTAATCCTGAATCCATGAGAAAAATCATAAAACTAGGGGACAATGCTTAGCTTGGATGGATCTGATATTGATGAATTACATGGGTAGTGGAGTAATAGGGAAAGTTTATTCAATTTCATCTGGAATTGATTTATGAAAACCAGGTGCAATCAGAAAGAAGAGGTAGGAAATAATGACACAGTCTTTGGGTGGTGGATGATGAGTCAATGAAAGGCATAGAAAATAAGAATGAAATAAAGAGTCAAGGTCTCAGATATTTATATCTGTAAAGCTTAGGAGGGTACAGTGTATATTTGATATACAATTGGAAAGTTAAAGGTATTTCTAATGTCCATGTATAAAATTATGTGTATTGCTTATATACACATGTGTGTTTGTTTAAAAATGGGTGAATTGATAGGAAAATTCTCAGATTTTTAGAGCAAATAGCAAAGAATATCTATATTTTAAGTAGCTAGGCTGAATAGCATTTTTAAAGTTTGCAAAACCAAAACAAGGCACATACACATGCACACACCAAAAAAAGCAAAACAAAAAGACTATTCACAATTTAATCCTTTGATTTTTCATTATATCACAGGTAGTTCCAGGCCTTGTATGAATCATATTTTATTCTTTCGAATTTAGGAAATGATTAAACTAAGAGAAACTTTTACAACTGGTGGCTTAATATGCTCAAATATATAAAAATAAAGCATAAAAACTTTTAAATAAGATTTTGAAAAGAAAAAAGATTCAGGTAACTGTTCTATCACAAAATATATTTTTAAAAAGTATAATTAATGAGACCAAATGAACTAATCAAAGCTCAAACCACAGGCAGATTATATTTTTATTAGCCTCTATAAATTAAACCTAACATTTTCTTGAAACATGAAAAACAATTCAGTAGAAATAGAACGTTTGCTTAACTGAAGTCTGTTGCTTTGCAACAAAGCCTATTTCCTTCTTGACTTCAAGCATTTAGTAAATGCATCCCTTGACTAGGTGTGTGTTTGCAGTAATAAAGTACTTGTCTAGCTTCTTTTTTCCCTATGAGGTAAAAAAGCTATTCTCACAGCTATCCATTGAAATGTATTGAAATTCACCTATTCCGTATTAGTACTGAGGATTATGTAGATTTAAATTTGATTCCAGAAAACACGTAAAGCAAACACATACTCAACATTGTAAATATAGCCAAGAGTTTTGTATTTTAAAAATTCCATTTTATAATATAAGTTATTACAGCGGCTAAGTAGTTACATAAATAAGTTATTTAATACAGGTACATACAGACTTACGTACCACTTGATTTTCTTTAGTATTTCTGCAGGAATTTTGTATCAAAAACATTACAGAATGTTTTCCTCAATATAAATTGATGTATTCAATGGAAGTGACAAATAAAACTAAAAGAAGCTAGTTAGTAATATTATGGAAGTTACATTGTAAAAAGTAAAATATAACATTAGCTAAATATTTTATCTACCATGAAAAGCTTATTATAAGGATTTACTGCTGTTAAGAGGGCATTTAAACTCTCTCTCTCACACACACAAACCTTTCAATACATTGAAACATTGAAACATTTTTTTTTGTTTTTTAACTTATGAATATACAAAAGAAATCCTATGTAGTGACTGAGTCAAATTAAATGATTTAAATAAATAATTTATAACAAAGACTTGCAGATGTAGTACAAAGTTTTACTAGAAATTTTTAAAAAAATTAAAACAATAACCAGTTATCATATTTGGAAACAATATTCCCATCTAAGGCAAATACTCCAATAGAAATAACAAAAGCTGCTTCAGACTCAATTATTAAAGTAACATAAATGCCATTATTTTCTGGTAGTTGATAACTCTAGCACTATTTGATTTATGTATCATTGTTGCTTTATGGAAAGTTTTCAAACAATTTGCATTATTAAAAATATTTATCACAGTAGACAAGACAAGCTCGTCTCTAAACTTTTCCCACCAATAATGCTGACAAAATGCAATCTTTCCAAAACAGTTCCCTTAGATATGAAGTGTCATAGTCCACAGATCTGACCTCACTTTGGATTACAGTCATTTGTATGCAATAACCCCTCAACAAAACAGTGTGACAGATAATATTAATTCAAATGTCATCATATCTTTGCCAAGAAAATAAAGCATAGTGATTGCCCCTTTTAGTCTTCAGCATTAACTTTTGCAAAAGCATTATATTTCTCCTCATTAAAAAGTAATCTCCAATTCCTTACAAGTTTATTATCTTGTTTCAGTCAGAAGATGAATGCCCTTAATTAGAAATGTTAATAACTGAACTTTCCCCCTCAGACTTATTAATTATGCTAACACCTAGACACTCTATAACTGAACTCCTTGGTCAAAACCAGCAGTCAGAATATTTCTATGCTGCTTTAGTATATTATACACGGAATAGATGTATTAAGGATGGCTTTTAATTCTTATACAACTTAATTGCAAGCCTGTAAAATAAATATAAAAACACTAACAACCCAAATGACTAAAATGTGTGTACATGCATGTGTATACACACACATATTCTATATTCTTGGTATACTATCTAACATTTTTTTTGCACTTTGTACTTTAAGAAACCCTTAGACATGCATTTCTTGATTTGATGAAGTCAGCAATCCTTTCATGTTGAATTTATGAATATTCTTATTTTAGGAGCTGTCAAATGGTGGAAAACCACAAATGTCTTGACTAAATAGACAATGCTATTTTTAACATAAAAATGATACTAACCTGAAGAGAAGAGAATCTTATAAACAAGATCTATATAAAAAGGGAACATGGTAGACAGAACAGTGTGTTGGAACCAGTAGAGTAATGGCAAAGAAATTGTCCCTCTGAATCAGGTTGACAGGATTAAACAATGTTTTCACTGCTAAATAGTTTTATGATCTAGCTCAAGTTGGTTAATTTCTCTAATACTCAGTGTCTTAGTTTGCCACAGGGCTGTTGATACAAAGTACCAGAAATAGGCTATCTTTTATAAAGGGGATTTATTTGAAGTAAAAGCTTAGTGTTCTGAGCCAGAAAAATGCCTAAACCAAGGCACCATCAGAGATGCTTTCTCACCAAAGTCAACTACAGTTGATTCTGGGGCTCTGCCACATAGTGAAGATGGCTGCTGATCTCCACAAGGTCTCTGCCTTCCCCTCCAGAATCTACTGTCTTCTGGTGCTCAGCTGTGGGCAACCAGGTATAGAGACTGTGTCTTACCAGCCCTCCCCTCTAAGTCCCTGCTGCTCCACTTTCTTTCCAAGTTCAGCTGTGAACTGTCAGGCATATGGCTATCTCTTCAGACCGAGCCCAGCCTCTTGGTGGCCTCTTTCTGTACCTCTGTGCTCTGCTGGTTCCAGACTCCAGGACCCAGCCCTCAGGGCTTCTCTGTTTTCCTGCAGTCCTCTCTCTCACATGGCAAAATCAATATGGCAGCTTCCTTTTTCTGTGTGTCAGTCTCTCTGTGTCTCCATTTATATCAGCTCCAGTAAGAGGGCGGATATGCAACCTGAATCACACCTCACTCATGTAGTACAATGAAAAGGGCCTCACATTCACAGGAATGGATTAGTTCAAAAACATAATTTTTTTCTTTTGAGGATTCATAAAAGAACTTCAAACTGTCACTCTCAGTTTTTGGGTTTTGGTGTTCTTTTTTTAATCTATAACATTGGAAATAATAGTACCTAATTTACGGCCTTCTGTGAGATAATATAACAAAAATTCTGGCACATAACAGAAATGCAATACACACATGAAAACTATTGTTTACATGCTTAAGATTCCCCAAGTTGTATCTCTATTGGGATGTAGTCTCTGAGAAGCAAGTTTTTATATCCTTCTTTATACTTGGCATCTCCACTTGAATATTCCATAATATAACAATTATAATATATCCAAAAAAGAATTTTTGTTGTTCTGCCACAATATGTTTCTCTCCCAGTCCTCCTCATCTGCAAGTTCCTAAGGTCAAATAGGATTCATCTCTTTTCCTAACTCTCTATAGCTAATTCCATCATCAAATTCAACTTTTAAACCTTAAAAGTGGATAAAATATCTAAATACTTAACACCGCCTCTCCCCACTGCCACCTAAATTTAAACACTATCATCTCTCCCAGGGACCTTTGTAAGGGCTTTTTAATCTCCTTCTCTATTTCCATTCTTATTCTTCACCACTGTTTCTGATAGTCTCTTTTCGTCAAAGGCAAATCTTTCCAATATCATTTATACCAAGCTCCTTATTGAGGCCTAAGAGCCCTTGGGTGATCTGACCCCTACCTGCCTGATCTCACGAAATTCTTCATTTCTTTTACTCTAGTCCAGCCTCCCTAACCCGCTTGCTGTTCTTCAGAGGAAACAAGCTTGCTTCCTGCCTCTGGGCTGTTTCATCTGAAGACGACATTATTTACCCAGAGCTTCACATTTCACTTTTCCAACTATACTATCAAAGTTTCACCTCCAACTCCTCACTCTCTATCTGTTTAACCTGTGTTATTTAGCACAGCATTACACATAATTCCATTTCTATACATTATGGTTTATTCATTGTCTACCTCTTTTATTGGAATGCAAGATCTATAAGAGCAGAGACTTTCTTTTTCACCACCATATCTCCCTCTAACACTTACAGGAATCACTGGAAGAGAGAGAGCACTCTGTAAACATTTTCTGGCAAAACAATATTAAGATGACTGTTACTTACTAATAAAATCCATAGAAGCATAACAGCTTCATTGGCTGTAACCAGAATTCATTTATAAGATATATTAAAATAGCAGCCCTGTTTTAATTTAATAAATACAAAAAGATAATTGACAACATTGCCATCTTCCCCCTGTAAAACCTTATGAATTCTGTATACCCTCTTGGACTTAGAAATTTATTTTAAACAATGCCTAAATTTAATCAATATTGAAATTACTGAATCTTTAATTAATGTGGCTTCACAAAAATATTATGAATAATTTTTTTTTGGAAAAAACACAATTGGATGTTTTATTATATATGGAAAAATGAAGAGCAAAAAAAAAAAAGGTTCTCTAAAACTTCATTTTCAGAAATGTATGTCATGCAGAGAGTCAGGAGATCCTGATTCTCTATATAAATATATAAATATATAAATATTTAATAAATATAGCATAGGTGAACAAAAGAACTCAATTGAAAGTCAGAAATTTTGAATATTGTTCTTGTCTCTGTTACTACCTGGATGTGCAAGTACAAACTGCTTAATTATCCTGGGTTCAATTGCCTTATTTTTAAAATATAGGACATGGACTGGCTAACACCCAGGACTTCTAAGCCTATGAAATTATCATTTTAAGTCAGATCTCATTTAGAATTTTTTTTTACATATAGATTTCTAATTTTATATTCCTCTATATTATACACTGAATCACAACTATATCATCCTTCTGCTGTCATATCACCTTGTTGTATTGCTTTTTCACATAGTAATTCAATTCACTGAAAGAATAGTGGCACAAGTTAATGTTTCAGAGTCCATTTGCTAGCAAGCATGAAAGATCACCGAAAGTTAAAAAAAAATTGCATTTCTAAGCGAACTGGACAAATTACTTGCATAGATTTATATCTATTGGAAGAGTTTACCTACACACCAAAATTTCCATAACAAAATTAAAGACAGACAAAACTCCATTCTAAGTTTACGTGAAGAGTGAAAGACTCTTGTATTTAAGCTATATGAAGACAAATATCAGATGTAGGACATATTTTTGCAGCTAAAAAGGTGCTTGGATATTTGGATACATGGAAGGCTCACACTTTTTGCCTTGGAAATCCTAAATATAAAATAATTGCCAGATGGTAAAACATTTCAAAAGTGTATAGTTTCTGCTTCTGCATATTTTGAAATACTGAATCACCTTAAGAAAAGGTAAGCAGTAAAGCACATAGTAGAAACAAGACCTACTTAGATGTGTCTAAAAAAAAGCCAGTATTGAATAAGAGCTAGAAGGTTCAGGGGAAAGTCATGAGAATGTAGCTCAAGCAGTACTTTAAGCACTTGAAACTGAATTAAAACCATAAAATGCTTCAGTGGGTCCTTACATATGACTGCAATTTATCACATCACACTAAACACCACAGAGCCTTAAACACTTGTGCTGCTTTTCAAGGCAGAGGTCAATTAGAATGACCACAACTAATGTAGCGAAAACTTCTGGAATTTCAACCATGAGCTAAAAAGATTTGCACTTTTCCTTTTGGAAGGTCCTGTGAAAATATGTAAAAATAAGCTAAATATAAGAATGATAAATAAATATGAAGAGTTGCCTATTAAACTAACAGGATGGTGATTAATTGATAACTGTGAACATCATGTTTCATTAATCAATTAATTCACTGTTTCAACAAATAGTTAATAAGTCGCTGCTATAGCTCAGGTCCAGTTCTGGGTGCCACTGGGAATTCAGTTTTGACCAATACTAAAGGAAGTTTACATTTAAAAGAAAGATGACATATTGATAAGGCAAACAAATTATACATAATCATATATATTATACATAGGTATATAATTTTGGATAGCAATTAGTGTTAAGAAAACTCTAAAACAAGGTAATATAATAGAGAGTGACATTGGAGAGAGACGAATGGAGAACATTATTAGATTGGTCATCAGAAAAATCCTCTCTGAGAACTCGACATTTGAAGTTGAATGACAAAATGGCCAAGATGTGAATGACAAAAACAAAACAAAACAAAACAAAATACCCAGCTGTTTGGGTATATATGGATGAAGAACACTCCATGCAAAGAGAACCACAAGTGCAAGGGGCCAAGGACAGGGGGCAAGGTTGGCATTTTTAAGGAGGAAAAATTGTCTGCCATCAGCAGTACATGGTTAAATTTAACAATCAGCTCCCAAGAAGAAAGCCACCTCGATTTGTAGCATTAGTTGATTTCCATGGAGTAAATACTTCCACATTGGCTGCTGTAAAACTACCAACATGATGTAACGAACACAGAGGTTGGAAGAGAGTATTATTGAGCAGGCTCCAGTACACCATGGCCAGTGCATGATAAAGGCAGCAAGAGGTGAGCTTTAGTGTGCAGAAGAGATGAGTGAGTTGGTCAGAAGCCAGGGCAATGGTAAAAAGTTTAGGTTTGTTCCTGGAAGCCACTGATGGATATTGACGCAAGGAATGTGGTATGATGATCTCATTTATACTTTAAGAAGTTCCTGGAATGTTTGTTGGAGAATGTACTGTTGGGAAGAAGTTAGGCAGTTAGGAAGCTATTATATTAGCTCTGGCTTAGCCTAAGGTGGCAGTACTAGAGATGAAGAAAAGTGGATAAATTCTGGACATTTTTAGACACTTTCTTTTTGGCAGAGTCTACAGAAATTGTTAGTGGATTTTTTTAATGTAGGGTATGGGAGAAGAGGAATGAATAATGATACCAAGGTATGCTTTCAGAAATTGTGAAATCCTGGGCAAAGAGAAGTTTGGGGACCGTGGGAAGGTAGGTAGAAATAAAGTTGTACTGTGACTTTACTAAGCTTGAGATGTCTAACAAATGTATGCTAATATTAATAATTAAAATAAGCCATTCTCTTGGTTATTCCTGCCAATAAACTCTTCATATATATATTATGAATTTCAGTTGATTGATAGATATGAACATAGAGGTCTAGTCACTTCTTGGGAAATGACAGAGATGGGATTTGAATCTAGGTTTAACTATAAAGTCTATATGTTTTACCTCTATGCTATACTTTCATTTCATTAATTAATTCTCTAGAGTAATTTATTGAAAAAATGCTGGTCGGGTTTCCATGACAATTCCCTGCTATTTACTACACTAAAAATATTGTTTTGTTTTGTTTTGTTTTGTTTAGATATCGGAAAATGGTAAGGAAAAATCTTGAAAGGAAGACTGATTGGGAAAAGAATACCTAATCAGGTCAAGGAAATTAACTGCTTGAGAGCAAGATCTCCTCTTAGAAAGAACCATTAGTGCCACGTTCACTGTAGAACCTGTGTTACCAGACCAGATGGAAGCTTTAGCCTCCTTGGTGTTTTTATTTGGTGCAGTATTTATTTATGTCCTTTTACTCAAAAAACTACAATCATATGTAACATTTTATATATTAAAGGAGCTGCATTTTTTAGTATATCCATAAGTAGCATTCATTTTTGTCATTCATCACAATGTCACAAACTATATGCTCAAAGCCACTTCTGGATTTTTTTTAGCTTTAATAAAAAACTAATATAAAAATTCTATATCCTCTTATTTAAAAGACATATTCCTCAGTTTTATCAGTTTTATTATAATCTTAAGAATTCATTGGGAAAGAGTTTGACAGTTAACTTCTTTAAAGGGAATACTATGAGTAATGACTGGCACAAGACATGGTTTAGTATTATTTGTATCTCTCCAAGATAGAAAAAAAATAGTTAATTAGTAGAAAATTAAAAAGTGGAAAACATGTAAAGTATAATGTACATTGTTTTAATAAGAAATAATGAATCATTATGTGTTGGGCTTGTGTAAGGAAATGGGAATAAAACGATAATGAGGAGAATATGGCCTTAGACTAGGCAGGCAGAGCTCAACTCTCTACAAAAGCATTTGAGAAAGGGCCAAAAGCTGTCTGAAGTACCTGCTTTGGGGGTCAGCAGACCTGGACAGTGCAACACAACTACCAGGACAGTGAGGGACAGAGAGTTGAAGAACCCTAAACAACAAATGTGAGTTACTAAACCCCCATGGTGGCCGGGAAGAGGTCTCCTCCCAATCCTCCAATATATTAAACTGGGTAAAAACCCCTGGCTCACAGCAGCTGACTGAAAGGAGAACAGACAACTTCCTCCCTATCATATATTGTAAGTGGGCTTTTCTTTAGTGAATTCAGCCAGCAGAGCCTGCTTTGAGTCTCAGGTAGGCCAGACCAAAGCACAGGAAAATGGAGATTCCCTCTGTGGAAAATGTGCTGCAATGAGCACCATCTGCTGGCTAGTCTGAAAATTGCATGGACAAAAACTGCTTTTGGTTCTCTCTGAATTCCTAACTCCTGGAAGAAAATCTGCTGTTCATTAGAAAGTCCATGGCCCAGTTTTGATAACTTAAGCTGGGAAATTTTAAAGTTTTAGGATAAGTTGAACTAAATATCAAAGAAGAAGAGGGAAAAAAAAATTGGCAAGAGAAAGAAATTAGCCATTAGAGTAAATTCACCAACATATTCAGATGCCTAGACATCAGCATATAATTACAAGCCATACTAGGAAACAGGAAGAGATGATTCAAGCAAAGGAACACCAAATATGCTGAAGAGATACCGGATTTAAAACAATTAATCAATGATAATCACACAATTCTCCTAAATCAAGTCAGAGAATTGAAAGAAAATATCACTAGAGATAAAGGATAATAAGAAGACAGTGGATGAGCATAAAGAATATTTTGAAAGCCTGCAAACAAAGATAACAGACCTTATGAGAAGAAAGACAAAATGGGTGAGATTAAAAATACATTACAGGTTCATAAGAACAGATTTGAATTGCTTGAAGACAGAATTAGTAATTTCAAAGACAGAACAGCTGAACTAGAAAATACAGGAGAACAGAAAAAGAGAATAGAAAAAATGGAACAGGGTTTCAGGGAATTGAATGACAATGCAAAATGCACAAACATACACATTATTGGAGTCTCAGAAAGAGAAGAGAATGAAAAAGGGGCAGAAAGAATATGTGAGGAAATAATGACCAAAACTTCCCAACCTTAATGAAAGACATAAATATCAATATCCAAGAAGGACAATGGACCCCAAACAGAATAAATTCAAATAGACCTATCCTGAACACCTATTATTCTTCATGACAAATATCAGAGATAAAGAGAAGATTCTGAAAGCATAAAGAGAAAAGCAAAGCATCACATACAAGGGAACCTCAATAAAATTAAGTGCAGACCTCTCATCAGAAAACATGGAGGAGAGAAGAAAGTGGTATAATATATTTAAGGTACACAAAGAGAAACACTGCCAGCCAAGAGTTCTGTATCCAGCAAAACTGTCCTTCAAAATGAGGTGAGTTTAAAGTCTTCACAGACAAACAAAACTTGATAGAATATGTTACCAAAAGAACAGAATTACAAGAGATACTAAAAGGAATGTTGCAGCCTGAAAGGAAAAAACAAAGGCAAGAATTTGGAGAAGATAAAGAAATAAAATTATTAAGAAAAGTAAATTAAAGGGTAAAAAGAAGGACAATAGTACGATATGACAACAGAAAGCCAAAAGACAAAGTGGATGAAGTAATGCCTTTACAGTAATAACAATGCATGTTAATAGTTTGAGCTCCCCAATCAATAAACATAAACTGATAGAATGTATTAAAAAATATGAGCCATCTATATGTTTTCTACAAGAAACTCACCTCAGACATAAGGACACAATCAGGTTAAAAGTGAAAGGTTGGAAAAAGATATTGCATGTAAATAGTAACTGAAAAAAGAGCTGGAGTAGAGAAACTAATATCAGACAAAATAGATTTTAAATGCAAAGCTGTTATAAGGGATGAAGAAGGTCACGTAATATTAATAAAGGAAGAAAATCACCAAGAAGAAATAACTATGCTAAATATTTATGCACTTAACCTGAGTGCCCCAAGATACATGAGGCACACACTGGCAAGATTGAAGGGTGAAAGAGATGTCTCTACAGTATAGTTGGAGACTTCAATACACCACTCTCAGTATTGGATAGAATATCTTTACAGAGGATAAAGAAACAGAAAGAATGAATGCTATGATAAATGAACTAGACCTAACAATCATCTATAGAGAATTGCACTCCAAAATAGCAGGGTATATATATTTTTCAAGTGCTCATGGATCCTTCTCCAATATAGACCATACGTTGGGTAACAAGACAAGTCTCAATAAATCTAAAA
>JAQZBX010033707.1:5253-25388 GCA_029593785.1 Cabassous unicinctus
ACACACACACACACACACACACACACACACACACACACACACACTTCTCAGCCTTGGGAATGACAGGACCTGGGGCCTGTGTCTCAGGTTTTGAGACAGGAACATCACATTTCCGTTACCTATGAGTCTGTGTGATGCCATCTCTATCTTCTCCCCGTTTGTTGTTTTTGTGTAGTTCCATTGCCCTTCTAGACGGCCAGCTCCTTGAGGGCAGGAGCCATTGCTGATTCCCCTGAGTATTCTCCAGTGCTGGTCCAGTGTCTGCCTTCAAGTGGGTTCTTGGCCATTGACTGACTGACTTGGTATCTGAAATGCCCTGAAGAAACATCTCAAAAATAGTTGACTTTCTCGATGGGAGTTCTGCTAGCTGGGAAGGTGACACCAGGTAACTTCGCAGCAGGGTTTCGATTTTGAGTGCTATGGAAAAAGCAGCATGATTGGAAGAGAGGCACATTTCACCAGCATCTGTTAACTTTGTTTTTACATTTAAATGAAACCTTCATGTCTATATAACATTTGGATGATACAGTAAGGACAATTTCCTCAGCTTGATTCAACTTGCTGATTAATCAAGGCCTCTCGGAGCATTCTGTTTGTGCTACAGATTGGTTAAGGGCTGCTTCCCAACTACGGGGTTCGTTCATTTTCCCTCAGAGAGCTGAAGAGCAGGGCCTTTCAGGCACAAAGTGAGCGCTCTTTTCAAAGAAAAGTCCCATCCTCTGAGCTGGAGCCTTTGAGCTCTCTTCCTAAGTATGCATGCATCAAAGAAACATCAGCTGCACCCTCCCAGGAAAACCGGACCCCTAGTCTGTCCTTAGGGAGGGGCTGCCCTGGAGTACCTCATTTTAGAGAGCTGGTGGGAGGCGGGTAGACAGGAGAATGTTCTCCATATCCCACTGCAAGCCTGACAAAAATCGACCAGCGGCAGGTTTACCAGCTAACCAGAACTATCTAAAGGGGATTGCCTCCATGGGTCTACAGCACCTGTACATTGAGAGCTCAGTGACTGGAAAACACCAGACAAAGGTTGTAACTCAGGCCCCACCTCTAGAAACCCCTGTGAGTCTGGACAGGGAGTCTCCTGGGCTTCAGTTTTCCTCGTTCGTAAAATCTAAAATTTCAAGTGCTACCTCAACATCTTTGAGCCTCATAGGGTTCCTCAAATGCCCCTCCCCACCCAGCAAGAAAGGCTCCCAGCTGGCTACTTCCCCTGTCACTAGTCTTCGGCCCCAGCAGTTTCACTTCCTTGACCGTTGGTGAAATTAGTCAAACAAATCAATCACGCTCTCCCGAGGGAACCAGGGATCTGGTTACTACCAAGCCAGCCTCCCATAAGCCCCTGCTGGTTCACTTTTCTCCCAAGTGTAACCCGCCCCTCCCCCGTGGCCCTGCAAAGAGGGCAGTGTCCTTAACCCCCCTGGGCTGTGAGTATACGTGACTAATAAACTGCTGTTGACCTTATCTGTCCATCTGTCTAGTGTCTGGCCATCTGTATATAGGGTGGGAGTTCCCTCCTTCACCAACGTGGTGAATAGGAAGTGGTCAGAACAGACGGATAGTCCCTGGTTCTGTCACTTCAGAGGGTTATTAGCAGAGATAGGCAAATGACATAGGCATGTGAAAAGCGTAGAAAACCTTGATGTGATAGCAATAGGAACGGAAGGTATTAATATTATCATTCTACTCACAGCCCTTTCACAGACCGCTTCTGAGACCAGAGCACAGAAGCGGCAAATATTGCAAGTTAATGGTAGAACTGGGAATCCATGTCTCCTGACTCCCACACTGGTGAGTTTTTAATGAAACTTGGTCATACAGGAGCATCCCCTTGTCCAGAGGGCAGGCTTTAGATAATTCAACTGTTCAGGGTAATCACGAAAGCCTCTCTGCACACAAAATAGTGGTCACGAACTTCCCGGAAGTTTTAGGATACATATTAGTCTAAAATGAATTCTACTGATTTAAGTTTCTTATTTATCAGGTTAGAAGCTTCAGCATAGGTGAGGTACGGCTAGAGGCTGGAAAACAGAAAGTGATACCTAGGACAGTAAGAGCGCAAGCAGCAGTTTCAATTAGGGGCAATGCAGTCCAAGAGCATTTACAAGCACTGCGGCAAAGGACAGTCTGTAGTCTCCTCAATGATGCACCAGAGCCATTAGAGGAGGTTTAAATCATGTTCTGTTTACCCTAAAAGAAGGTACAGAAAAGAAATTAGAGGTGCAATTATTGAAAAGACAGACACATGGCTATTTTTTTCCAGACAATATAATTGCATACAGAGAAAACGGAAAACAACAACAACGACAATGAAACTGTTACATTAATAACTTAATTATCTTGTTTCCTCAGGATTGTTGTGAAATTAGCACTTGCCCATTGCCTAGCACACAGTAGGTCCGTGACAAGTGGTAGAGGGCATATTTCCAATGCAACAGAACATACCAATTTGAAACTATAATGGGAGGAAAAACGGATTACATTCATAATGGCAACAAGAAATTTCAAATCAAAATACCAAGAAAGAAGAAGAAATGTGTGACACCTATATGAGGAAAATGACTGTGAGAGAAAAATGATTTGAATAAATGGAAAGATATCAGAAGGCAGTGAAGATATTCTGAATGGTAAAACAATATTGTAGAAGTATCACTTTCCTCCCAAATAAATTTATATGCTTAGAGTTGTTCCAGGCAAAATTCCTACCTTACAGCTTTTGGAAGTTGGAAAGATATTTTAAAATTTCATTTGGACTCTTTTAACAAGCAAGTATATGGAAGAATATCTGTGAAAGAGAAGGGAGGGTATGGGTGATCCTAACATATAGATTATTTTAGGTAGTGACATTAATTAAATCAGCATAGTACTATGTAGACACATTGTGATTCTAGCAATGGAAGAAATTACAACACTGATGTGGAAGCAGTTGCTGTTGGAGGCTCTGGGGGCAGGGAGAGGGAAAAACAGTTGTAATACGAGGGCTTTTTCAGGACTTGGGAATCATCCTGAATAACATTGCAATGACAGATATAGGCCATTTTATATCTTCCAATAACCTGGAGAACTGTGTGGGAGAGAGTGTAGACTACAATGTGAACTATGGTCCATGCTCAGTGGCAAAGCCCCAGGATGAGTTTATCAATTGCAATGAATGTTTTCCACTAATGAAGGACGTGGTTTATGTGGGAGGGTGTGCGAGGTGTGGGGAGTGGGGCATATGGGAATCCCTATATTTTTGTGTAACATTTATGTCATCTAAGGATCTTTTAAAAAATAAAAATAAATAAATAATAAATAAATTGGTATGGGCAGATGCAAAGGCTAGTCAGATCGGAGGACAGACAGCTCTGAAACAGACTGCAGAATTTACTTTATGGAAATTGAGATGTCACACATCAGTGCGGGAGGAAAACTTACTCAATAAGTGGTGCTGGGACAAATGGTTAATTATTTGGGGGGAAGATCTATCTAGATCCTTTCCTTAAACTACACTAAAACAAATTCTAGACAAATTAAAGAGTTCAATATTAAGCAAACTCAGCTTGTAGATAATCTTGCTTCTTGGTTCACTGAAGCAATTTTCACAGATACTCACTACCCCCTCTACACACCAGTCAGCATTTCTGCCCCTCTACTCTGCTTTCCTTCTTATTATTTTAAACAAACTGTCCTTGCTTCTAGCTGAGGCCAATTTCTCCACTTGGGCCCTAGAGCAGCTCTGTCCAATAGATATAAAATGGAAGTCACATGTGGAAATTTTCTAGTAGCCACATTTTAAAAAGAAGAAAGAAATAGGGGAAATAATTTAAATCATATCTTCTATTTAACTCAAGAGATCCAAAATATTATCATTTCAATATTAATCAACATAAAAATTATTAAGATATTTTGTATTCTTCTTCTCATACTAAGCCTTTAAAATCTGGTGTGCATTTTACACTTATAGCACATCTCAGTTTGGACCAGCCACATTTCAAGGACTCAATAGTCACATGTGGGTCATGGTTTCCATCCATCAGCACAGCCCTAGATGTCAAGGACACAGTTCCATCCATTCTTCCCAGAGTTTCCTAAGTGGATCAGTTTTCACCTCCTCTTTTTCAAAATATGTTCTTATTTTTCCCATTTTAAAATAACCCTCCTGACCCCACTTGTTTCTCCAGATAATGCTCTGTTTTGATTGCTTTTTTTCTTTAGTGAAATGACATTGTTTTGTACTTAATTTGTCTTCAGTCATTGTTTCCAATTGCTTTTGTTGTGTTCTCCCCAAGACCCACTGCAATCAGGCTTCTTCCCAGCCCTCCAACAAAATGCTCTTTGTCAAGTTCACCAATGACCATCTATATTAGTCAGCCAAAGGGGTGCTGCTGCAAAATGCCAGAAATCTCTTGGCTTTTATAAAGGGTATTTATTTGGGGTAGAAGCTTACAGTTACCAGGCCATAAAGCGTAAGTTACTTCCCTCACCAAAGTCTGTTGCCACATGTTGGAGCAAGATGGCTGCCGACCTCTGCCAGGGTTCAGGCTTCCTGAGTTTCTCTCTTCTTGGGGCTTGTTTCTTTCCAGGCTCAGCTGCCCTGCTCTATCCACAAGCCAGCTGTAGACTTTTAGGCGAACAGCTTCTTTCTTTTCCCGGGACCTTCTCTCTTTCCTGATGACCAAGTTCCTCTGTATGGTTATTTCCCGGGAATCCAGCTCAAGACTCCAGCATCAAAAACTCCAACTCTGTCCTTTGCCATGTCTTTTATCTGTGAGTCCCCACCCACCAAGTGGTGGGGACTCTACACCCTACTGATGTGGCCCAATCAAAGCCCTAATCATAATTTAATTAAGTAAAAGTGAAACTTCAGACAGACCAGTTTACAAACATAATCCAATATCTATTTTTGGAATTCATAAACAATATCAAACTGTTATACCATCATATTAGTAAATTGAATTCTAAATGCTCAGTGCTCATCTTGCTTGACCACAGTAGGTTGATTTAGTTGACCACTTTCTGTCCAAAAAGACTTTCTTCATTTGACTTCCAGGATAACATACTCTCTTGGTTTCCCGCCTACCTATTGGTCACTTTCCTTACCTGGTTCCTTCTCATCTTCCCATGTTCTTAATATCAAGGGCCCCAGGACTCTTCTTATTGGTCCTCTTCTCTTCCTTATTTATATCCACATGCTTTAAAGAGATTAAAGGTGATCTCATCCTTTAATCTTGTGGCTTTAAATACTATCTATCTGGTTACAACTCCCAAATCTACATCTCCAGTCCAGACCTTCTCCCTAAACTTCACTCTCATATTTTCAACTGCCTACTCAACATTGCCATTTAAATATCAAATAGGTGTCTCAACTCAGCATGTCAAAGGCCAATCTAATCTTGTCTCTCTCTCCTCTAATCATATTCTTCTTCATTTCAGTTGATGGCAACTCCAGCTTTCCATTAGGAAATCCTGTTGGCTCCACCTTCAAAATATAGCTGGAATCTGACCACTCTCACTGCTGCTATACTGTGGTCCAAGCTACCATCATCTCCCCTGGATTATTGCAACAGCCTCCTAACAGCTCACTCTGCTTCAACTCTTGTTTCTCTACAGTCTATTTTCAACTGAGCAGCCAGAGTGGTCTTGTAAATACCCAAGTCAGATCATGAACTCTCCAGTGGCTGCCATTTCACTCAGAGTAGATGTGAGTCCTTACGAGGTTCCCACGAGGCCCCTCTTACCTCTTTGACCACGTCTCTGACCTTCTTTCCCTTCTCACTCTGCTCCAGTCACAGGGGATTCCATGCTGCCCCTCTGGCCTCAGAGCTTTTGCACATGCCATTCCATTTGCCTAGTACCTCTTCCCCCAAATATCTATGTGGCTCACTCCCTCAGCAGCTTTAAGTCATCTTCTTCAAATGAGACCTTGTTGATAATTACAAGTTCCCACCTCCCAGCCCTTGTCCTGGTACTATGATCTCTATAACTCTGCTCTATTTTTTCCCCCATATCATATTATATACTTATCAATGATTATTTCCTCTAGAAATAAGCCCCATGAGGGCAGGACGTTTTGTCTTTTTTTTTTTTTTAGGTATTGGCGCCAGGGATTGAAACCAGGACCTCGTATGTGGGAAGGCAACCCTCAACCACTGAGCCACATGGGCTCCCCTAAGTTGGCTTTTTCATTTGTTTGCTTGTTGGTTGTTTTTGTTTTTAGGAGGCACTGGAAACTGAATCCGGGACCTCCCATGTGGGAAGCAGGTGCTCAACTGCTTGAGCCACATCCACTCCCCTTTCTGATATATAGCTAAAACAGAGCATCTGAATAGTTGATGCTCAATATTCATTAAGCAAATGAATAAAATTAATTAGATCAGTGAGATGTGGAAAAGGAATTCCTTTCAAGGCATAGAAAAGAAAGGCATCAAAAAGGAAGGAATTCTAGATTTTACTACATACAAATTTAAAACTTTAGCATGTCTAACAAAACACAAAGATAGACTATATACTACATATTTTAGAAAACCCCCAATTCTTCCTCAAAGTAAGACCTTTTAAAATTTCAGAGTGAATGAATGTCCATAATCAAAATTAAAGCCTTAAGTAATTTTTTTCAAAATCTGGGAAAAAATAGTTGAGAATTTATTATATACTCTTTTACTGAAGGCTGCCTAGGCTGCATAGTTTTACATTTTCTCCAGAGACTGCTATAAATTAGGGTTTAGTTTTGCTGCTTTTTCTCCCACTCTTAATTTTCTATCCATGCTTATTTTTCAAAATTCTTATTAGCACCTTCATCCAAATTTTTATTTTAAGCACTATATTAAGCAAGCAAAACCAAAAAAATTAGAAATGACACTTTGAGTCATCTTTAGAATTTAAAAAAAATTTTTTTAAGTAAACATGGAATTATTTTAATGGTATTAAGTGGCTTTGCTATAAATACTCTTCTAATGAATTTATATTGAAAGCTTTTAGGTACTTAGAGTCAATTTTGATATTGTTTTTCAATCAGAAAGGGTTTTGAGTAAAGTCAAGAACAGACTAAGGAGAACACTGGCTGATACTCTTGTGGCTCTGTGCTACAGATGCCACCCATAGCTGGGAAGGAAATTTCTAGCTTGCCCCTGTCTTTGCAGATGAAAAAACCAAGCCTCAAGAGTTCCATGCTGTGTGCCTTTTTTCAATTCCCAGAGGTATCCTCTATCCTGGCTTGAATAATAAACAATTCCTTGCTTTGTGTTAGACTTTTACCACCTAAATGTTTTACTTGTCTTGTTCCTGATCTTAGGCAGAAAACATTCAGTCTTTCTTCATTAAATATGATGGAGGTTTTTGCAGGTGCCCTTTAACTGGTTGAGGAAGCATCTTAGTTTGCCTTGCTGCTACCACAATTACCGCAAGCTGATCTTGGTGTAATGACAGGAATTTATTGGCTCACGGTTTTGAGGTTAGAAGAATTCCAAAATCAAGAGATTGGCAAGGCTGGCTTTCTCCTGAAAATCTGCAGCGTTCTGGCAATGGCTACCAGCAGTCCTTGGGGTTCTTGGATTTGCATTTCTGCTTTTCCTCACATGGCGATGTCCTCTCCTTTCCGGCCTCTGTGATTTCCGGGTTCTCTCTCTCTTTTTTTTATTTTTTAAAGATTTATTTTATTCATTTATTTCTCCCCACCCCCTCATTGTTTACACTTGCTGTGTCTGTTTGTCTTCCTTGTTTCTTTAGGAGGCACTGTAAACGGAACCAGGGATCTCTGATATGGAGTGAGGCACCTAATCACTTGAGCCACCTCCGTTTCCTGCTTTGTTGTGTCTCTCATTATGCTTTTCTTCTTGTGTCACTTGTTGCGTCATCTTGTATCAGCTTGCTGTGCTTGCCCATCGCACCAGCTTGCTGTCTTCTTTAGGAGGCACCAGGAATTGAACCAGGGACCTCCCATGTGGTAGGTGGGGACTCAATCATTTGAGCCACATCTGTTTCCCTCCAGGTTCTTTTTATAAGGCCGCTAGTGATCCCGATTAAGGACCACCCTGGTTCATTTTGCAATACCTTAACTAAAAACAGCCCCTTCAAAAGGCCCTGTTTGTAAAGGTTCACACCACAGGGACCTGGATTAAGATTAGGAACATGTGTTTGTACATAATTCAGACTGTCACAAGAAAGTTTCCTTCTAGTCCTCATTTGCTGAAAATTTTCATCACAAATAGATGTTACATTTTGTCAAATGCTTTTCCTGTGTGAATTGATACGATCATATGATTTTTCTTCTTTAGGCTGTTAATATGGTGGATTACATAGATTGATTTTTTTGAATATTGAATCAGTTTTGCATTCTCAGTGTAAACCCCACTTGGCCATGGCGTAGTGCTCTTTTTATATATTACTAGATTCAGTATGCTAATATTTGCTAATATTGTGTTGAGGATTTTTGCATCCACGTTCATAGGGGATGTTGATCTGTAGTTTTCTTTTGTTTTACTGTCTTTGTCTGGCTGTAGTATCAGTGTAATCCTGGCCTCATAAAATGAGAAGTGTTTCCTCTTTTTGTATTTGCCAGAGGAGACTGCATAGAAGGGTGTTGTTCCTTCTTTAAAGGTTTGGATTCGAATTCTCCAGTGAAGCCATGTAGGCCTGGAGACTTCTTTTTCAGAAGTTTTTAACTATAACTTCAATTTCTTTAATAATTATAGGGTAATTATATTATATATTTAATCTTGAATAAATTTTGGTAATTTGTGGTCTTCGAGGAATTGGTCCATTTCATTTGAATTGTTGAATATATGTACATAAGGGGTTTTTAATAGTCCCTTATTATCCTTTAATGTCCGTGGAACCCATAGTGATATCTTTTCTTTCATTCCTGGTAATAGTAACTTGTGTCTTCTCCCTTCATTTTCTTTGCCACTCTTGCTAGACATTTATTAATTTTATTGATCTTTCCAAAGAGCCATGTCTTTGTTTCATTGATTTTTTTTCTGTTGCTTTTCTGTTTTCTCTTTTATTGATTTCTGCTTTTATTTTATTTGTTTCTTTCCTTTTGCTTGCTTTGAGTTTATTTTGCTCTTCTCTCTTAACATTTCTTAAGGCAGAAGCTTAGATTATTGATCTGAGACTTTTCTTCTTTTCTAATAAAAGCATTGAATGCTATAATTTCCCCATATGCACTGCTTTACCTGTAACCCACTATTTTGGATATGGTCTATTTTAATTTTTTCTTGGTTTAAAATCTGTTCTAATTTTCCTTGAGACTTCCTCTTTGACCCATGGTTTATTTATAAATGGCTTTTTAGTTTTCAAGTGTTTGGAGATTTTCCTGTTACCTTTCTGTTATTTACTTCTGGTTAATACCATTCTGGTTAGAGAACATACTTTTTTAAAAAAAGATTTTTATTTTATTTATTTATGTTTCATGTGTCTTACCCCCCCACCCCCCACCCCCACCCCCACCCCCATTGTCTGTGCTCGTCTTCTTTTTAGGAGGCACTGGGAACCGAACCCAGGACCTCCCATGTGGAAGGGAGGTGCCCATTGACTTGAGTCACCTCCACTTCCCAGAACATACTTTTTATGATTTCAAGTCTTTTAAATTTGTTAAAGTTTGTTTTATAACCAGAAGATGGCCTATCTTGGTGAATGTTCCATATACACTTGAAAAGAATGTTAATATGGTGGATTACTTTGACTGATTTTTCAATATTCAACCAGTTTTGCATTCCTGGGATAAATGCCACTTGGTCATGGAGTATTATTCTTTTTATATATTTGGATTTAATTTGATAATATTGCTAATAGTTGTTGTTGGGTAGAATTTCTATAAAGATCACTCTACATGACATTTTGGTTGATAGTCTTGATCAGTTCTTCTTATCCTTGCTAATTTTCTCTATACGAGTTTCATCAATTACTGAAAAAGAAGTGTTGAAGTCTCCAACTATAACCGTTTATTTAAACATTTGTCCTTTAAGTTTGAGTTCTGTCAGTTTTTGCTTCATGTATTTTGAAGCTCTGTTGTTAAGTCCATATACATGTAAGATTGCTACGTCTTCTTGGTGAATTGTTCCTTTTGTCATTATGTAACATCCCTATTTATCCTTGGTAATTTTTTGACTCTGAAATTTGCTTTGTCTGATATAAATTTAGCCACTCCAGTTCTTCTTTGATCAATGTTTGCATGGTGTATCTTTTCCCATCCTTTTACTTTTACTTTTAGCATACTGTGACAATTTGAAAAGATAATTTTCTTAGAACTGATCCATTCTTGTGGGTGTGGAGCCCTTTGATTGCATTAGTTTCCACTAAGAGAACTTTGATTAGATCACTTAATTAGATAGCTTTAGGACTTTTGATTGGACTATGTCAGTGAGGTGTGTCCCAGGTTAGGTCTCTGCCCTCCTGCTGGAGTCTTATATGAAGTAACAACCGAAAGCAGGAACACATAGAGAAAGACAGCTGCCATTTTCACCCTGCCACATGAAAGAGGGCTCCAAGATCAGCTACAGCTAAGAGAGAGGCTGAGAGAAACCCTGAGAGACTGAGAAAGAGACCAGAGGCTTGAATCAGCATAGTACTGGGGCACAGAAAAAGGCCCCCAAGAGGCTAGGCCCATGGAGCAGCTCAAAGTTGAAAAGAAGAGCCCTGCCATGTGCTTTATCACCCACAGCTGATCTCAGGAAGAAGGTGAGCTTTGAGGTGAAGGCAGGGACCTCAGCAGAGATTAGCTGCCATTTTGCCTTGCCACATGGCAGGAGTCCATGAGATAACATCTCTGATGATGCCTTGATTTGGACATTTTCACAGCCTTGGAACTGTAAGATTTTACCACAAATAAATATCCATTGTAAAAGCCAACTCATTTCTGGTATATTGCATTGGCAGCCTTAACGAACCAAAAAACCTACCTATACTATTAGAGGTGATTTGAATTCCTTATAGATAGCATACGATTGGGTCATGTTTTTTCATTCATTCTGGCAATCTCTGTATTTTAATTAATGTGTTTAGACCAGGGATCACCAAACTACAGCCCATGGTCCAAATCCAGCCCACTACCTGTTTTTGTAAATAAAGTTTTATTGGAGCACAGCTGCACCCATTCATTTATGTATTGTCTATGACTGTTTTCATTTATGTATTGTCTATGACTGTTTTTGTACTATAATGGCAAGAGTTGAATAGTTGCAACAGACTGTCTGACCCACAAAGCCTAAAATACTTACTGTCTGGCCTTTTACAGAAAAGGTTTGCCAACCCTTGGTTTGAACCATTTTTATTTAATGTAACTATTGATACATTTGGGTTTAAGTCTACCATCATAATATTTATTTTATGTATATTCCTTTTTGGTTTTGTTTCTCTGTTTCTCCTTTTCTGCCTTTTCTAGGGTTATTTGAACCTTTTATAGTATTTGATTTATCTACTTTGTTTTTTACTACATTTCTTTGCATAGTTTTTAAGTGGTTGCTCTAGAGCTTACAATAGACATACTTAATTTTCTTTCTTTTTTTATATTTTTTGTTTTTTTCTCTTTTATTTTTAAATTTTTGTTCTATTTTGACATACTTAATTTTTGACAGTGTATTTAGAATCAAAATTTTGCCACTTCATGTGGAATGTAGAACTCTTATCACCTATAATCCTTTTACCCTCCCTAGTATGTTGTAGTTATCTTATTACATCTACATAAATAGAAAACCTCCTTAGACAATTTTATAATTTTTGTTTTCAACCATCAAACATTTTTTTAAGGAACTCATCTATTTACTCAGATATTTACCATTTCTAATTTTTTTTTCAGTCCTGATGTTCCAGGTTTCTTTCAGTTACCATTTCCCTTCCAGATTTTCAAGTAGGGCTGCTGGCAATAAATTCTCTTAGTTTTCCTTCATATGAAAATGCCTTTATATCACCTTAATTCCTGGCAGATATTTTCTCTACATATAGAATTCTAGGCTCCTTTCTTCCAGCCTCCATGGTTCTGATGAGAAATCCCTACAGTCATTCAAATTGTTCCTTTCTAAGTAATGCATCATTTTTCTCTGTCTGCTTCCAAAATTTTTTCATTGTCTTTAGTTTTCAGGAGTTTGATCATGATATATATGAGCATAGATTTCTTTGGACTTATTCTAGGGTTCTTTGGATATATTCTGGGGTTCACTGAACTTCTTAAATCTGTAGGTTTATATGTCTTTTGTGAAATTTGGGAAGTTTCCAGCCATTATCTCTTCAATTTTTTTTCTGATGGTACTCTTTCTCCTTTCTTTCTGGGACTCTGAGGACATATTATCTATGAGAACATTAGATCCCTGAGGCTCTGTTCAGTGTTTTTTTTTTCTCAAAATTTTCCCTCTGTTGTTCTGATAGGATAATTTCTATTTTTCTTCCTCCTCCTCCTGAGATGGCTCCCTTGTCTGTTTGCTCATTGTTTTTGTTGTTGTTGTTGTTGTTGTTTATTTGTTTCTTTGTATTTTTAAAAATTTATTGGAGTATATCACTTATATGAGAACATACATAAACAATAAGTGTATAGCAATAGTTGTGACCTTACAAAACAATCATACATAACATCATACAGGGCTCTCATAACTCACCCTACCACAAATACCTTGCATTGTTGTTAAATATTTTTTAACTAATGGTTAAAGAGCTTCCTCAAAATATTACTACTAACCAAAGTATTTTCCCCCAACCCACCCTATTATTATTATTTTTATATCATTATACATGAACATACTTAAACAATAAGTTCATAGTAAAAGTTGTGAACTTACACAGCAAACATTCATAATGTCACACAAGGGTCCCATACATCAACCCTCCACCAAAACCTTGCATTGTTGTGAGACATATGTTACAAATTATGAAAGAATATTGTCAAAATCTTACTACTAGTTATAGTCCTTATCTTACATTTGGTGTATTTTTCTCCCAACCCACTCTATTATTATTTTTAAAATATATTTTTATGACAGAAGTTGTAAACTTACAAAACAATCATGCACCTGTTGTGCAGAATTCCCAAACAACACCCCTCTATCAACACACCACACTGTGGTGGAACATTTGTTACAGATTATGAGATAGTATCATCCAATTATTACCACAGCGTACACTTGGCACACATCTTCCATACTCCCCCATTATCAACAGAGTACATCTTTGGCATAGATCCAAGAATATTGCATTATTACTGTTGACCACAGTCCATAGGTCACTCCAGTTGTATTTTTCTCATGCTTCTCCACATTCCCACCACCCTGCAACAGCGATGTGCATCTGCTCTAGCTCACAAAGGACACCCTTGCATCTGTACCATCAACCACCTCTGGGTTTACAGTGCTAGTCAGTCCCTAGATTATTCTCTAACTTTCTGTCAATTGGCATTTACATCCCTAACTACCATTTTCAGCCACATTCCCATTTATAAACCACCTGTTACTCACTATAATGTGTTACCATCAACTCTGTACATTTCCACACTTTTACAGTAAAGCTAATTAAAACTTCTACATACAATATCAGTAGTCCATCTCAGTTCACCTCTTATCTCCTTTAAGAATCCACCACCTCCCACCAGGTCTTGAAGATATTTAACTACATTTTCTTCTAGAAGCTTTATGGTTCTTGCTTTTATATTTAGGTTTTTTATTCATTTTGAGTTAATTTTTGTATAAGGTGTGAGATAGGGGTCCTCTTTCCTTCTTTTGCTATGGATATCCAGTTTTCTCAGCACCAGTTTTTGAATGGACTGTTCTGCCTGAGCTGGGTAGGTTCGAGAGGCTAGTCAAAAATCACTTGACCATAGATGTGAGGGTTTGTTTCTGAACCATCAATTTGGTTCTATTGGCCTATGTGTCTGTCTTTATGCCAGTACCATGCTGTTTTTTATCACTGTAGCTTGGGAATATGATTTAAAGTCCAGAAATAAGAGTTCTTCAACTTCACTTTTCCTTTTAAGATGTTTCTGTCTATTCAGGACCATTTACCCTTCCAAATAAATTTGATAGTCATGTTTTCCATTTATTTAAAAAATGCTGGTAGAATTTTTATCGGGATTGCATTGAATCTGTATATCAATTTGAGTAGAATGATATTTAGTCTTCCAATCTGTGAGCATGGAATGTTCTTCCAGTTATTTAGGTCTTTTTCTTATTTCTTTTAACAATGAGTTGTAGTTTTCTGAATACAAGTGCTTTATATTCCTAAATATTTGGCTAAGTTTATTCCTAAATATTTGGGTTTTATCTGTCATACTTTATTTTCACCACTCTTTTGACACTGTTAGTTACTTTTGTTGATATAATCCTCATTTCTAGATTCTCTTCCAAGCCTCTCTCTCTTGTCTTTTCTTCTTAGGCTGTAGCACACCTTTTAGTATTTCCTGCAAAGTAGGTCTCTTGGTTACAAACTCTCTCAGTTTCTGTTTATCTGTGACTATTCTAAACTTGCCCTCATTTTTGAAAGACAGTCTTGCTGGATATAAGATTCTTGTCTGGAAGTTTTTCTCTTGCAGTATCTTAAATATATCATACCACTGTCTTCTTGCCTCCATGGTTTCTGGTGAGAAATCAGTACTTAATCTTATTGGGTATCTCTTATATGTTATTCATTGCTTTTCTTTTGCTGCTCTCAGAATTCTCTCTTTGTCTTTGGCATTTGACATTCTGATTAGTATGTGTCTCCGAGTTGGTCTATTTTCAGATTTTTTTGGATGGGCATACATTGTGCTTCTTGGACATGCATATCTATGTCCTTCAATAGGGTTAGGTAATTTTCTACCATTATTTTTTCAAATATTCCTTCTGCCCCTTTTCCCTTCTCTTCTCCTTCTGAGACACCCATGACACATATGTTTGCACATCTCTTGCTGTCGTGACTTCCCTGAGACCTTGTTCAAGAATGTATTAGTCATCTGTTCTTTTGTATGTTCACTTTCAGAGGCCATTTCTTCAAGCTCACCAATCCTTTCTTCTGCTTCCTCAAATCTGCTATTATATGATTCTAGTGCATTTTTTATTTCATTTATTGTACCTTTCATTCCCATAAGATGTGCTGTTTTTCTATGTATGCTTTCAAATTCTTCTTTGTGCTCATCCAATATCTTCTTAATATCCTTCATTTCTTTAGCTATCTCTTTGAATTTATTAAGGAGATTTGTTTGAACATTTATGAAGAGTTGTCTCAACTCCTTTTTGTCATCTAAAGGCTTATCTTTTTCCTTTAACTGGGCCATATCTTCCTGTTTCTTGATGTGGATTATAATTTTTTGTTGGTGTCTTGGCATCAGGCTTACTAGAGTATTTATTCTGGGTTTAGTTTTTCTCTTTTGTTTATGGCTTCTTGCCCTTTCTCTCTTGCTGGTTGTGTAGTAGGAGCCAAGGATGTAGTTGGTGCTATAAGCTGTGGATGCTCAAGCTGCCCTTAGTGCTCCCAAGGACCGATGAAGCTTCTCCCAACTTTCTCCTTTGCCAGGGGTAGGGACAGAGCCACAGCTGTGTGGAATAATCCAACTCATGCAGGCCAAGACTGTAGTTGCCCAGAGAGACTGATGAAGCTTCAAGCCCCTTTCTCCCCTGCCTGGGGCCGGGATGGAGCTGCAGATGTGGGCAGCAATCTATGCAGTGCAGGTCCAAGATAACTGCAGTTGCCTCAGTATTTTTCTGTGCCAGCCATATATACCTGAAGTTACCTGGATAGGCTGGTGCAGGGCCTGTCAGCTTTCTCCCTGCTTGAGGTGGGGCTGAAGCCTAGGCTAGGGCTGCAGGCTGATCTGGGTAAAAGAAATCGGTCTCTACCGTGACTGTGATTTTCAGTCAGCCTGGCTTCCCCTCATGCTGGGGTGGAGTCAAAATGGTGCCTACTGGCCTCCTTCCGACTTAGACAGGTTCAAAGTTCAGCTGTTCTTAGGGTTATATTTTAGCCAGCTGAACTGACTAATCAGTAGCTGACATTGGCGGTCAACTGTCTTTTTCCCCTGTTTTTAGGAAATGGAGTTTCCAATTCCTGCCATGGAATAGCTCCTGGAGTGGCTTGCGCCACCAAAGTAGGATGATCACCGGCCTCGGCGGCATAGCCTGTTATTTCCCAGAGAGGCTGGTGCAGCTCCGCCCATCTTCCTCCTTGTCAGAGATGGACCTGGCCCTTAGGCTAGAGCTGCAGTCTGATCTAGGTGGAAAAAAGCCGGTCCCTACCAGCACTGTGATTTTCAGTCAGCCCTGCTTCCCCTCGTGTCAGGCGCGGAGTTAATATGGCAGCTACTGGCCTCTTTCTGACTTGGACAGGTTCAAACTTTAGCTGTTCTTAGGATTATACTTTAGCCCGCCAAATTTACTAATCAGTAGCTGAAGTTCGTACCCAACCATCCCTTCTTCCCCCGTTTTTGGGAAGTGGAGCTTCCAATTCCAGCCACGGAATAGCTCCTGAGGCAGCTTTTGCCTCTAGTGTAGGATGGGCACCGGCCTCCATGATGTGGAGTGCTCTACTTGGGAATCTTCTCTGCAGATGGGCAGTTTCCTCCTTCTACTCATTCAAGGATGCTGCAGGATGCACTTCTGGTCTCCTGGAGTCCCCAAACAAGTCCTTTAGTTAGCTCTGGGTGATTACTAACTGCCCTGTATCAGGAGCTGGTTCTAAGAGCACCTTACTCTGCCGCCATCTGCTGGTTGTCTCTTGCTCATTGTTTTTGTTCATTGTTTGCTCTCGTTGTCTGTTCATTGTTTTTGCTCATTGTCTGCTAGTTGGTTTTTTGTTTGTTTGTTTGTTTGTTTGCTCATAGTCTGCCATAGTCTGTTTTGTTTTTTCTTTAAGAGGTGCTGGGAACCAAACCCAGGACCTCCTATGTGGAAGGCAGGCGCTCAACTGCTTGAGCCTTGTAGCCATTTGGCAAATTGATGTAATTATGAATTCCAAAAATATAATTGGATCATGCTTGTAAACTGATATGTTAATCTGGGCATGATTAAGTTATGATTAGGGCATTGACTGGGCCACGTCAGTAGGGTGTTGAGCCCCGTCCCCTTGGTGGGTGGGGGAATCGAATATAAAAGGCAAGGCAAAGGACAGAGGCAGCAGTTTTTGAGTTGCAGTTCTGAAGTTGGAGTTTTGATGTTGGAGAGAAGGCCCCAGGAGAAGAGAAGCGAGCCGTTCGCCTGAGAGTCTATAGCTGACCTTGTGGAGGAAATAGAGGAGCTAAGCCCAGAGAGAAACACAGCCCCGGGAAGAGAGGAACCCAAGAAACCTGAACCCTGGCAAACGTCGGCAGCTGTCTTGCTCCAACATGTGGCAATGGACTTTGGTGAGAGAAGAAACTTAATGCTTTATGGCCTGGTAACTGTGTACTTCTACCCCAAATAAATACCCTTTATAAAGACCAACCAATTTTTGGTATTTTACATCAGCACCCCTTTGGCTGACTAATACAAGCCTTATCCACGCCCTGCTCATTTTCTTTTTTACTCATTGTCTGCTGGTTGTTTTTCTTTTAGTAAGCACTGGGAACTGAACCCAAGGCCTCCCATATGGGAGGTGGGTGCTCAACTGCTTGAGCTATATCTACTCCCCCTAATTTCTATTTTTCTATCATCAAGTACACTGACTCTTTCCTCTGTCATCTCCATTCTACTATAAGCCCTTTCAGTGAGGGTTTCCTTTTTTTTCTTTCAGTTATTGAATTTTCAATTCTAAAATTTCCATTTGGTTCTTCTTTATATCTTCTATTTCTTTGTTAAGACTTTCTATCATTCCATTCATGTCAAACATATTTACCTTTACTTTGCAGTTCCCTGGACTTCCTTTTCGGTCCTTACGTCAGAAACCTTGCTCTGCCATGTACTTCCCAATTCTGCACCAACATTTGGGGCCAAGCAGTGAAAGGAAGGAGGGGGAAAAAAACAACTGGGGCTTGTCCTCAGTTCATTCAAATGGAGAGGAAGCTTCCCTTTCCTTAGAGTTTTAGTCATTGTCCCTGTCCCTATTGAGCTGCAGGATAAAACCTGGGGTCTGGGGAACAAAAGAATAAAGAAAACACAAGATAAAAGGGAATAAAGGGGGAAAAAAGGAAACTCACTACTTGTTTGGTGGTACCTTGAGTCCTGGTCTTTCCTAATCCTCCTGCCACTATTTACTTTTCAGAATCATCAACTAGCTGCACCCTGAATTCTGTCCAGATATTATAGCTGCATTTGGTGGAAAAACAGGAAAGAATATGGTTATTCCATCTTACCCAGAACTAGAATGTAACATTTTAATTTGAAAAGTACAAAAATTAGAAAATTCAGTTATGCATAAGCAAAAAAAAAAAAAAAAATAGATAATAAAAATCTGTATTTTGGTTATTTCTAAAACCATCCTAATTAGAACCACTGTGCAAATTTGGCATATACAACTTTCCCAATATTTTTTATGCAAATATATGAATTTTGACACATAAAAATGGAATTGGGGAAGCTGATGTGGCTTGGTGGTTGAGCACTGGCTTCCCACATATGAGGTCCTAGGTTCAATCCCTGGCCCTGGTATCTCAAAAAACAAACAAACAAACAAAAAGAATAGGTACAGATTAGTATCAAAAGCATAAATCCTGCCATGATTGAATTTCTTCTCTACAATTTACAACTTGTGTGATCTTGGACAAACTTCTAAACCTCTCATTTTACTCATCTGTAAAATGGGAACAACAATATTATCTACCTTACAGGTCGTAAAGGTTAAATTTGTTAATATCTGTAGAACACTCAGAATATTTCCTGACATAGAATACGTTATATGCTATCATGTGTGTTCTCTTTTTATTAAAAATGATTACCCTTTAACGCAATTCAACCAAGACACATTGAGTATTTGCTATGTTGCTGTCATTAAAGCCAGAGCCACTTTGTTAATGGCAGTAGTGGTGTGTGGCCATGGAAACAATGTAATTCTGGTCTATAAGTATCAGTTCAGATTCCCACCTCAGCAGGATTCCAATAAGCAAAGGCTTGTCAAGAAAGTCAGAATCCTACCCCATCTCCAGCTTCATTCCTTGTAAGTGAATGTTACGCATAGGAAAATACTATTCTAAACAGTTGGGTTGGGAAAAGCTCAGAAATGAGAATTGGGGATTCACTGGAAATCACATGCCATCCTCTAGTTCTAGATTTTAGAAGCTGGTGTTGAGGTGTGACTGTCTTCCAGGAACACAGAGGGGCTTCTTGTATGCTTGGTTTTCCCGTCTGTTTTCCCCAAAAGTCTATTTTCTTCCCTTTTGGTGATAGAATAGGATATTAAAAATAAATTCAAATTTTAGTTTTGAAAAATTCTTCAGCATATAGCCTAAAGATTGGGGGATTGACTGTCTATCTTATGAGCTTTACTAGCTCCCAAGGGCAATTTCTTATTTCAGCATTGTGCAGTACTTGATGTTTAGAGGAATAAACCAAAATCAGTAAGAAAATATCAAGAGTAAGGAAAATCATCTAATACCTCCATCTAAAACAGTGGTTCTTAACCTTTTTTGTTCCACAGACTCCTTTTCCAGTCAGGTGAAAACCACAGACCCCTTACTAAGTCCACACTATACTGTGTATTATTTAATAAATATATCACACCCGCATCAATACAAGAATAATGTTTTTCTGAATTTCAATTCAGGCTCATGGACCCTTTGTTAAGAAACCCTGATTTAAAATGTTATATGTGTGTGTGCATATATCATAATAAATAATAGCTATAACAAAATAAAAAATATTTTTAAAGCTTTGGTTTTTAGGGGTTTTATTTTAGTAATTTGGAAATTTTACTTAGGTGGCATGAACTCTTCATTCACTGATGGTTCCAGATAAATGAGCTTCTACTGTATTGAGAATAATTATCTCTAGAGGTAATATATATATTTTTAAAGATTTATTTTATTTACTTATTTTTCCCCACCCCCTCATTGTTTACACTTGCTGTGTCTGTTCATCTTCCTTGTTTCTTTAGGAGGCACCAGGAACTGAACCTGGGACCTCCAATGTGGGAGGGAGGTGCCTAATCGCTTAAGCCACCTCCATTCCCTGCTTTTGTTGTATCTCTCATTATTTTTTCTTCTTGTGTCTCTTGTTGCATCATCTTGTTGCGTCAGCTTGCCGTGTCCGTCCTTCGAGTCAGCTCTCTGTCTTGCTTGTCTTCTTCAGGAGGCACCA
>JAQZBX010033708.1:0-25257 GCA_029593785.1 Cabassous unicinctus
CCCTACCCCTCTCTCTTCCTTTACCTGTTTATTTTTCTTCACAGTACTTTTAACTTGCTGACATATTATTTACTTACCTCTTTAGGGTCTGTCTCCCCTACAGTAGGAGCAAGTCCCTTTGTCTTCTGGGTTCACTGCTACATAAGCAGTGACTGACACATAGAAGCCACCCTTTTAACATCTGTTGAATGAGAAAAATAATTAATTTATAATAGAATTTATCAGCAACTCATGTCCAACAACAGAAGAAAGATGAAGTAAACTACCATTTGGTTGCTTGACGGAATTTTACATAGAAAATAAAATAGGTGGAATTGCTCTCGCTAATACTCAGAGGACATGAACGATTGTCAAAAAGGACTTCAAATTGTTAACGGGCACGCTAGGGAAAAGTGTTACCCACCTAGCAACCAAGGAAAAGCAAATTAAAAGAACTTTGGGATACCATTTTCCCATTAGTAAATTAGACATGTTTCTCTATAAACTTACTTTGCCAGATTCTGGACTTTCCTGCATCTGGAAAGACCTTCTTCTAGGGAAAACAAATTTATACAATACCTTTGGGAAGCAATTTGGGGGGAAAAATGCATCAAGATGTTTATTCTTTTAGATCTGGTAATTCTCTTGGGAATATTATCTAAAATCCCAATATATAGCATGGATGTATTTCTTTTAAAAGGGCAGATAACCTACATATCTGATGGTTAAGAAATTATGTGTATTTACTCAACTGGACATTATATAACCACTCAAATTATATTTACTAAGAGTTTCAGTGACTTGGTGGAAATGTTTATAACATAAGATAATCCAAATTAAAAAAAAAAATCCACCCTGGGTAAGTTGCCAGGTTGCCCATATTGGGAAGTGGAAGGTGTCCACAGAATTCCTTTGGGAGCCTGGGGAATTTTGACTTCTGCACAGAATTCCTGACTTGATGTTTTCTCTTTGGGTTTCCAAAGGTTTAACTAAGTTTCTCCTCAGATAACGCTTTGGCCAGACTCTTTTTAGTTCAGAATTTTTAAAAAATGATTTCACTATGCAGTCCCTTCTGCCATCTCTCTCCATTAGTATTACACATAATTATTTACCATGTTAGATAACGGTTTTATGCTTAATTTTAAACTCTGAAGAATTATTACCAATTTAGTAACTAATAATATTTAACCATCCAGAAACAGCCATTGAGATATTTAAACTTTTTTCTTTTCTACCCTAATGCATCCATTTTCTCATTAAAAAGCAACAGCAGCAACAACTGAAAGCATTACCCACAGGAAAAGCACATTCTCTGCTCTGCGGGTTGGCATGGACGGCTGAGTGGAGTTTTGGAATCAGCAGCATTTGGAAGATGAGAAGTGACAGGAGGGGTTCCGTCGAGCGCTCTCATCGGCATCAGGAGGATGACAAGCTGCCAGCCAGCCCTGTGGAGTCCCCAAATCATAAACACTGAACCTGCAGCTTGCTCCTCGCTGCACACGCGTGTGCCTGCACGCACGATCCCTGCTTCCGCTCGCCCACTAGAAGCAAACGACTTACCAACTTTTTCAAAGCAGTTTCTAAATTTTGAGGGAGTTGTAGAGTCACACACAGAATAGTACAGAGACCTCTTTACCCAATTTCCCCCAATGGGGACGTTTTGCACTGCTATAGTACAATTTAACAGTCGGGACATTGATATTGATAAAAACCCATTGATCTTATTGACATTGATAAAGTCCTGTTCTGCTTGTGCTCACGTGTGTGTGTCCAGGTCTGTGCATTTACTCTTTGCCATTTAGCGCATGTGAAGGGTTGTGTATCCATCACTACATTCAGGAAACGGAACTTCCCTCACCACTAGGACCCTTTGTCGCTCTTTAAGGGTCACGCCCATCTCCTTCCCCAGCCCCTGCTCCACCCTCTGTCCTCACCCTCTGCTAAGGTTGTCCGTTTCTATAATTTTGTCCTCTTAAGATTGTTATATAAAGGGAATCATCCAGCATCTAATCTTTCAGGATGGGCTTTTTTTTCCCTCAGCATAATTCCCTTGATATTCATCCAAGCTGTTGCTTGTATCAATAGCTCAATCCTTTTTATTTATTGCTGAGAACCAGTCCATGGCAAGGATGTACCACAGTTTGTTTCAACTTTTGCCTGCTGAGGGACACGTGGGCTGGTTCCAGGTGTTGGCTATTAAGAATAAAGCTGCTGTGAACATTTATTTATAGGTTTTTGTGTGGACATAAGTTTTCATTTCTCTGTGATAAATGCCTGCAGTTGCTGGTCATATGGTAGTTGCATGTTTAGTTTTATAAGAAACAGCCAAATCATTTTCTGAATGACTGTGCTATTTTACACTCCCATCAGCAAGGCATGAGTGATTGAATTTCTCCACATCCTCTCCAACATTTGATGTCATCCTTTTTAAATTGCAGACATTCTGATAGGTGGGTGGTGGATTTAATTTGGATTTCCCTGACGGATTAATGTTGAACATCTTTTTATGTGCTTATTTGCCATCTGTATACTCTTTTGGTGAACTGTCTTTTGCTCATTTTTCTAATAGAATTCTTTCCATTTTTTTAAAGGTGAGTGTTGAGCTACTAGTCCTTTGTTGGATATGTGATTTGGAAATACATTCTCCCAGTTTGTAGCTTGCTTTTTCATTCTCTTCACAGGGTCTTTTGCAGAACAAAGTTCTGAATTTTGATGAGGTCCAATATTTCAATTGGATTGTGATTACGGTGTCAAGTCTAAGAACTCTTTGCCTCACCCTAGATCATGAAGATCTTCTCCTCAACATAAGAGGCGACCAAAGGTGAGTGCTGAGCGGTGGAAAGAGGCAGGTGAACGGATTCAAGACCCCAGGACTG
The DNA here is from genome assembly GCA_029593785.1 of Cabassous unicinctus. Lineage (NCBI taxonomy): Eukaryota > Metazoa > Chordata > Mammalia > Cingulata > Chlamyphoridae > Cabassous > Cabassous unicinctus. The sequence continues at coordinate 2,856 of JAQZBX010033708.1, forward strand.
GAGGAAAACATAGCAGCACAGCTCTGCTCTTTCTACAACGCTCCACCCACTAGAAGAAGGAGACTCAGGCCAGATGTGCCCCAACATTGCAGTAGAAGCTGGCCCAGTAGGCTCATCCTCCTCTGGGTGGAGTGGGAGCCCCTGTAAAAATGCCAGGCTAGCCTGGCAGCCTTGCCAAGAGCAGTGGATCAGGAGCCCTGCTGACAAAAAGTGAGCAGGGAAGGGCTCCCCTCTCCCACATGGCCTCCACAGAGAGACACTGGGAAGCCAAGTATAGTCCTGGCAAGGAGAATCTGCCAACACACACGCAGAGGCAGGAAGCCTCTCGGTCTCCTCTCTCCCGTCCAGAGACACCAGTGTGCAAGGAGGCACCAACAAGGGGGACCCTGCCACGAGTTCCTGGCCCAGGAAGCATTGTCCAGCCTCCAAAGGCAGGGGCATCCTGCAGGGGAGACACTCTCTCTTTCCAAGGACTGGAGATTCTCGCCCACCGTCTAAGGGCATCAGGCTGCTGGCCTAGGGAAGTTCCTGCTGCCCCCTGAGATCGCACCAGCAGGGACCAACACTGCCAGATAAACCAGAGGCACCAGCTCTGAAAATCAACTTGACATTGCAACCACAGCCCACAGAAGCAGCCTGCATGCTAAACCTAAAAAAGACGGTCTCCTAACATAAGAGCCAAACTATCCCTGGAAACAATAAAAAAATCACACGTCATACCAAGAACCAGGAAAATCACAACTTGAATGAGAAAAGACAACCAAATAATGCCAACACTGAGATAAATCAGTTATAGGGATTATCCAACAAAGACTTTAAAGCAGTCATTATAAAAATGCTTCCACAAGCAATTACAAATTCTCTTGAAGCAAATGAGAGAATAAAAAAATCTCAGCAAAGAAATAGAAGTTATTAAAAAAGAACCACTTCAAAATTATAGAACTTAAAAATAAAATAACCAACCTAACAAAAGAAATAATCCTTATTAGATAGGCTCAATAGTAAAGTGGATAAATAGTAAAGAGAATAGAATCAGTGAACTTGAGGAAATAGCAATATAATTTACCCAGCCTGAACAACTGAGAGCAAACAAACTGAGGGAAAAAAATGAAAATGAGTAGAACTTCATGGACCGATGGGACAATAACAAAAGATCCAATATTTGTAACGTCAGATCACAGAAGGAGAGGAGAGACTCTGAAAGAGAATTCAAGGAAATTATGGCTGAAAACTATCCAAATTTGGCAAAAGGCATAAACCTACAGATTCAAAAAGGAAGCCTGAATGAACTCCAAACAGGATAAACCCAAATAACTCATATTACAAACTTCGGAAAACTAAAGACAAAGAAAAACCTTTAAAGCAGCCAGAAGGAAATGACCCATTACTTACAGGGGAATACCAACCTGTATGTCAGGAGTTTTCTAATCTGAAACCACGTATGCTGAAAGGAAGCAACACAACTTTTTTTCAAGTGCTAAAAGAAAAGATCTGCCAACCTCAAATTTTCTATCTGGCAACAGTATCCTTCAGGAATCAAGAGGAAATGAAAATATGGTCAGATGAATTGAATTGAAAAGAATTTGTTGTTAGTAGACCTACCCTTAAAGATAGGTCTTTCTGTTTGAAAGGTAATGATAAAAGAAAGAATCTTGAAGCCTCAAGGAAGAAGAGAGAAGAATGGAAAGAGAACATATACAGAATGGAAAGAGAACGTATACCGGTCCATACCCAGTAGATTATCCTTCTTCTTACGTTACATAAATCATATTTGATGTTGGAAACAAAATCTATAATATCATGTGGCACTAAAGCAAATGTGGGAAGTGTAAAGGGACATAAATGGAAGCAAGACTTCCATCCTTCACTCAAAGTGGAAAATGCTGATAACAGTAGGCTCTGATAAGCCCCATACGTTTTTTGTGACATGTAGAGAAATCACTAAAAATGCCATTCAAAGAGATACACTCAAAAACACTATAATCAAATCAAGATGGAATCCTAAAATTTGTGCAAGTAAGCTACAGGAAGGCAAGAAAAGATAAACAAAGGAACAAGAAACAGAGGAAAGAAGCAAGAAAGAAACAAAAAAATGGCAGATTTACCCCTAACATATCAATAATTACCTTAAATGTAAACAGTCTAAATATGCTAATTAACAGACAGAGATTGACTTAGTGGATAAACACACAACTCAACGGTATGCTGTTTACAAGAAACTAACTTCAAATTCAATGACATGAGGTAAGTTGAAAGTAGAAGTATGAAAAACAGATACGCCATGCAAACACTAATAATCAAAAAGCAGGAGTAGCTTTATTAATATCTGGTAACATGGTTTTCAGAGCAAAGAAATTTACTAGAAACAAAGGGGTATGTTACATAATGATAAAAGGATTAATCCGCCAGGAAACCATAATGATCCTAAATGAGTATTCACCAAATCACAGAGCCAAAAATACATGAAACAAAACTGACAGAGCTGAAAGGAGAATAAGATAAATCAGTTGCTGCTGGACACGTCAGCTCCCCACCCCGCCACTTAGCAACTGATAGAATTTCTAGAAAGAAAAGTCAGCAAGAATAGAGACGATCTGAGCAAGCAACCAACCGACAGGGTCTAAGTGACATGTAAAGAACATTCTACCCAACAGCAGAGTACGCAATTTTTTTCAGGTGCCCATGAGCTAGTCAGCCAGATAGACCATATCCTATGCCGTAAAACAAACCTCAGCAAATTTAGAGGAATGGAAATCAAACAGATGATGTTCTCTGACCATAATGGAGTCACTCGAGGAACCAATAAGAGAAAAAAACCAGGAAAGATTCTAAACACTTGAAAATTAAACAACACACCTAAGTAATCCATTGGTCAAAAGGAAGTTTGAAAGGAAATTTTTAAAAGTACATAGAACTGCATGAAAATTCTCACCAACATTTAAAGGCATCTCTTGGATATAAAATGTTTTTATTATGTAGAAATTATAAAATGATTTAAATATATTTTATTATGTGATTTAAATATCACATTTTCAATAGTTAGCAAGCAAATGTGTCATCTTTTAAGTAAAAATTATAGAATGCTGCTTTGACTTTCACAATCTTAAGAGGGTCTAGAACGGTTTGACAACACATTCCCTCATAAAAACGGTATGACCTTTTTTTTTGAGAGCCTGTATCATATTTCCCATTTTCCCTGCACTGTTGGGGGTGGGCAGGGTGCATGTGGTGGGGGTATGGGCCAGGGGACTCCTCCCAGGCTCAGCTTCTAACGATTAGGGTATCTTCGAGCTGGACCTTTCTCTTCTCCTTTCACACGCTCTCTTTGGGCATTCCATACACTTTTGTAGCTTTAAATACTGCCCATGAGTCAATGACTCTACAAATATCTGTTGCCTGCCTGACTGACTGAAGGAATGAATGGGGTTTGAGCAAGGAAAAAGCAGCCATTATCATAAAACAAATTATCTGCAGAATCTGTATCAGAGACATGACTTTTATACATGCATATAATCCAATCACAATGTAAAAATAACATGCACTGAAAGACTGGATGGAAATAAAAATGCACAATGGTTCTCTCTGGATGGTGGGATTATGGATGATTTTCTTCTTCCTTCACTGAATTTTCCATATTTTCCAGATTTAACATAAATGATTTGGGAATGGAAAGAACTTAATGAGTTCCTTTTTATGAGTCACCCTTGGGATCTTTCTGCCCTAGATGAATTATTCCGGTATCTTGGCCATTCCCTCTACTCACCCCTCAGTCATCTGTCAGGCCCTTTGCAGCCCTGGTCTCGAAGGGCCCAACCTCCCCTCACCAATCACAGCCCACGACACGTTTGTATTTGTACTTTAGTCCCCAATGTTCTTTGGCAGGTATGAGAATTCAAGGAAGGGACTCTTTCCTGTCAAGGAAATGTGTTCCAAAGTGGTAATAAAGTACTGATTTCAGGAATAGCTCCTAAAGAGCGCTGGAAAGGTTCTAATGGGCTATATAAACTGGCAATTAATTCCTGAATGAATGCCTGAGAAACTCTAATGAGCTTTGCATGTTTCCTCTTTTGATAAGTGGAGTTGAATGAGTTATATCATTCACACTTTTCAAGTGTGACTCTTAGCCAAAGTAGGCTTAATTATGCTTAGGCCAAGTACTATGAAGGCAACACGGTACTCAAAAGCTAATCTATGGAAATTAAAGAAATATATGTAGTGCTACAAAAGTAAGCATTTTTCTTTAAAAAAAAAAATCAACTCTAATTGCTGGATACATGAGTATATGTTGTCTTGCCATCCATCAGGCAGTGATTCAACAAGGGTGCTGACATGTTAATTTCAGGAATATGTGTCTGAGAGGAGAAACATAGAACATGCTTTATGAGAAGTTTCACTCCGGGGCAGGGGCCCAAGCTGACTTCAGGGTGGTCTCGTGGCCACCTGAACAAGTCAGTTTCTTGCCAGTGCTGGAATTGGCTCGTTTCCAGCATCATTAGAAGAGGCTGAAATGCAGGGGGTGGGAGGGAGGGCAGGTCCAACGCCAGAGCCCCTTCGGATCCTGGGTGGCGTCGGATCCTGTCAGCCCTGCAACTTCCTTCTCATGGCCATTGACACCCGCAGAGGTGAGGTTGCCGCACACCTAAGGAGGATGCAAGCTGGTCTCTGCCCTCGGGACGTCACAGCCATAGGGGAGGTGAGACCCACAACTGAGGAAAGAAACATTTTCGGCCACAGCACGGTCTGTGTTGAGCTAAGGAGTGCTTTGACAGGCCAGGGGTGGATTGGGTTAGAAAGGACGGAGGTGGTGGGAGACTAGCCCAGCTGAGGGCCCTCGGCCAAACCTTTGTCCCTGAAAGCTTGACCAGACGTGGGACATCCTGCTCTGAAAAGACATCTTCCTTCTAAACCGAATCTGCATTAAGTGCTTTCATCCCATTTACCAAAATTCCTTTTAGGTTCAAGCAGCCAGAAAGTTCTCACATAAGAGTTTTAAATATGGTTTACTGGCAGTTTGGCCGGGCTGATGGAAGCGTGTGGTAGAACCTCTAATCCGAAAGTTATTTCATCTCTCCTCTGAACTGTGGGGTGTGAATTTGCCTCTGGTTTGCTTTTCTGGTTATGCTTTGCTGAGGCTTCTGTTAAAACGACAAGACACTTCCCATTCACATATGCCTAAATGGGCAAGAAAAAGCATCTAGAGGCAGATACTGGCCAGGCCGGGGAAGATGCTGCTGCTTCATGCTTTCCTGAGAGGATAATCAAGAAACACAAACTAAACAATGACATATTGTCCCATCTATCCAACCGGCAAAGATAAAAAGGGCTGATAAAGCTCAACACTGGTGAGGGTGCAGGAGACAAATGTACGTGGTTGGCGCAAGTATAGATCGCTACACATTTTTGGCTTGCAAATTGGCAATATCTACTAATATGTTTAAGTTCATACCTTTGACTCAGCATTTCCACTGTTAAGAGTTAAGCCTCCAAAACTCTCCTAAAAGTGCACAAATACTGAAGAATGTTTCTTGAGGCATTGTTTTAAAACTGAAAAGTATTAAAAAACTTAGAAGTAACCCGAATGAGCTCCAAAGAAGATTGAAAAAATGTTAGTACATCCACACAATGGAATACTATCCACTTTTTTTTATTGTGAATTTTTAAAATAAAATTTTATTGAAGTATATCATTCATACATGAACATACATAAACAAGTGTATAGGAAAAGTTGTGAACTTACAAAACAAACATGCTTATCTTCATACAGGGCTCCCACACATCACCTAACCACCAACACCTTGCATTGTGAAACATGTTACACACTGTGAAAGAGCATCATCAAAATATTACTACTAACTTTGGCCCATATCTTACATTTGCTGTATTTTCCCCCAACCCACTTAATTATTAACACCCTGTATTAGTATTATATATTTGTTAGAGTTCATGAGAGAATGTTCTCATATTTGTCCTATTAACAAATCTTCCACCACAAGATTCACTGTGTTATAAAGTCCCATGCTTTGTATAGTCTATTCAAATTGTACACGCAGTGGCTCTCATTTTCATCACAGAGTTGCTGTCATCACCTCAATCAATTTTAGAAAAGTTTCATTACTCCACAAGGAAAACTCCCATACCCCCTTATACCCTCCTATTGTTGTCCTTTAGAATTAATATAATATCTTCTCTATCCACGTTTTACCAAGAAGGCATTCAATCTCTTTGTACTGACAGGGAAAGTGAAAAACTCCAGCATTGACGGCATGAGTCCATTTCCAAATGATCAGTAACAATTATAGACCTAATACTGGGATGAAAAAGAAGATGGAAAATTATGACGGATATCTGGTTGTGTGTCTCTAGAAGTGAGGTTATATACATTCGTGTAAAGCTTGGAGTTTTACATAACTTTGTACCATGTAATTGGAAAAAAGTTACGGCCCAATTCAGTGTAGTTCTGAAATATATTTTCATTCAGCTGATATTTGGTTATTCATGACATTCGGCAACATGTGGGCATATGAAAGGTGACTTCACACAGGGTTAGGAGACATTTCCTGTGTGAAGAAGTAGAGGCCACTGGGCAGGCCTATGTGGCGAGGTTTACTAGATGCCCACAGCCCACTGCGGCTGGTTGTAGGTCTTCAAACGAGTCAATCCTGAGCCCCGAAGCCCCCGTTTCCTCATCAGAGGCAGGATGGGCACAGTGTCCTTTGTCAGGTCCCACTGGGATGGGGTCAGCAGCCAGGGGAGTGGATGTGTGAGTGCCCCAGGTCCGCGGGGGCCTCCTCTGGGTGGCTCATCACCCTGGTTCCCAGCCTCTCCCTCTTTCTCCCCAGACCTTGTGCTTCCGGCCTCCTGCTCTGCCTGCCTGAAGGATCTGGAAGAAGGAGAGCTGCGTGGTGACGGGCACGGGAGCCAGCCCTCGCCGGGTCCCTTAGGAGAGGGCGTTCCAAGGTGAGTTACTGGAGGCGCCAGTCACACCACAGAAGTCTGAGAAACAAACCCAAGGCTGGGGCCAGAGCCGGCCAGGCGGAGGCTCCCACGCGGCCCCGGAGGCTGGCGGTGCAGGCGGCCGCCCGCGGGGGCTCCGCCAGGAGGCATCGCCCGGGCCAGGTGTTCGCGGCCGCGGCCACGGCGCTTCCCCTTCCTGCCCCGCCTCAGGCCGCTCCGGAAGCCCTGCAGCCCCGGCGCTGCCCAGGAGCCAGCCTGCGGCGAGGCCTGGGGCCGCCTGCACCGCCTCGGCCCTTCCCGCCCGCCAGGCCGAGGCTGCGGGCCGCTTCCCGCCGCGAGGCAGCGGGGCGCTTCGCAGCGAGCGGGGCCCCGGCACTCGGGCTCCTCCCAGGCTGCCTGCCCCGCTCCCCAGGGCCGTCTCCCAGGCCCGGCAGGCGCTCTCCGCCATCTGTGGGGCTCTTGAAAGCTGGTGGTTTTCCCAACTTGGCGGTTGTCAACAGTGACCTGTTCTCGAGGTCAGGTGTGTCCCAACACTAGCATGAAATAACAGGGGCACTGCAGCCGGATGAAAAAGGGACCAAGATCCACTCTGCACACAAGCTAAGGTCCTAATTGGATTTGTACCAGCCTCCCATTTTGTTCTCCGAGATTAAATGCTAATTATGTAAGTCTGCCTAATTAGGTAGCTTAAACTTATGTCAAAATGTCTGCAGCAGTTTGTCAATAAAGTTTTGTCCTTTTTTAATTAAAAAAAAAAAAGTAATCTTCGTAGATATTCAAAAGCAGTTGGAAACGCCAGCAGTGACTACAGAGCGATCACTGCCACCTTGTAGAGGTGCCCGCGAGCAGCTGTGGCTGTTCTGGTCCCAGCCTGTGGCTGGTCCACCGCGGGGGCAGCCTGCGGGCCGCGGCCCTCGGCCCTCACCAGAAGGACGCCCTGCTCCCACCACCCGCCTGCCAAGCAACACCCTACTGTGAGCTGTGAGGGCCAAGAGGCGTGTCGTCAGCCTTGCCAAAAATGACCTTTACATGTTGACCAGGACGTGGCAATGGAGATTTGTGGCACCAGAAACGGCTGGCCGCTGCCTCTCCTGGGCATGACTGCAGTCCACGCAAGATTCCTGAAGACCAAGCTTCCTCAGAGGCAAAGGCACAAGTTCCTGAGCACGTTTCAGACGCCCGTGGGGAAGGCGGGGAGGGGAGTGTGTGGGGGGGGCTCCCTAGAGTCTCTTAAATTGTGTGGCATAAACGGGCTTCTTTGCCACCCATTTTCCAAGTGCAGCTAAAACCTGGACTGTTTACAACAGTTCTTGGACATAAAGCTCTACATTAAAATATGGCCAGGGCAGGGTTTAGGTGCTTTCAACCCAAAATAGGGCTTGCATTTCTCAGGAAGCCGTCCAAGTAGCAGCTGTATATTTCCGGTGGTGGTGTGTTGCCTGCAAGAGACTTTCAGGTCTTAACTGACAGATTTTGAATAGGCATAAAAACCAAGGTGTTAATACCCCAAGCAGAGAGTCCCAAATTTGGGTCCTAAACCTGAGATGATAAAACAGTGGTTAAATGCATAGTGGATCCATTTCACCCTGGGTTAGTCCTCTGTATAACTGCCAGTTGGAAATCTAAGCACCTGACAAGATGGCCAAAGTTTTTCACTCAGCATTCTTACATTTTTATACTATAGTGGAAAAATATATATATCTGTAGTGTATGGGTTTCAAAACAAATGGAATCAAACCCAGATGTTCTTGTTTAAGGAATGTATTCTGAATTAGGGCCATGAGAACAGTCACAACTTTGTGGTCATTTTGCAAAATATGATTTACCCGGCTGACTTTATAAAATGTCACACTCGGATTTTACCCACAGACATCCTCATTTCACTGTAATCTGATATGCATTTTGCTGGGTGAAAGTATAAACATGAGTTCCTTTCTGTATTTTTTTCCATTACTGGTATATTTCACACAACACCCAACATGAAGTCAGGATGCAAGCTTACCAACGTGAGCCTGCCTGTTTGACTTGCTCTGTGCCACACACGCAGGCACTGCGTATGTTCTTTCAGTCATTCAACAAACACATGCTGCCCCACCCCCTGTTGGCATTTGGTATGGTTGGGAATTGTGCAGGGTCGAATACATGATTCTTAGAAGGAAAGTAACATGGAGTTATTTTTAAAAATATATGTAGATATAGTCTCACTTAAGATTATTTGGGGGAAAACCCAGTTTTCTGTTTGTTCTCCAAGAGTCCTGACGGTCGGAGGTGGTGGTGACGGTCCACAATCTGGCCTTATTGGGTCTTTCCTAAGGATCCTGGCTCTAAAACAGAGGAAAGCGGCGATACAAGATGTCTTTCCTAGTTTACTGCTTTGGACTAAAATAATAACATTCACCCTGACATAACGACTTCACCAATTAGACTTAAGCATAGAAAAAACATGTCGGAATAAATTGCATTGTGCGAATGTAAACCTCTCCACGAGTCCCCGGGGTAATTATCTGGATTCTCTCGGGGAAAGGGTGGCAGGAGTGGTTCAGAGCACTTGTCCACAGGGAAGCCCACACTCCATGGGCAGCTGGCTTGCCCTCCACGAAGCCTTCCAGAAATACCAGCAAGGGGCCACCCTGCTCGCTCGCCATCCCCCTTCCTCTCCTACATGGCGTACCCAGCACTGCCTACTGAGGGCTGAGACGCAGGGACCAGCGGCAGGCAGGCCCTGATGGGCCTCAGGCTGAAGGGTCCAGAAGAGGGCAGAGCCTCATGGTGTCCCGCGGCGCACAGAGCAAATGCAAGCTGGACAGAAGAGTGGCAGATCCAGCCTTATAGCAGCCTGGCCCTTCTTTGGCTCTGAGGGCCTTCCTCCCAGGCAATCCCCTTTGTACAGGAGTCCCACGGTGGGGGGTCGGGCTGTGTAGGGCATGATCTCTTGGGGTACTGAATTATAAATCAGTATTTGCTTATAAACCAACAAAATTAAATGGAGGTTCAAGAAAAGGTAAATTTGAGTATTGTTTTTAAAAAACACAAATGTCACCCTACTATGGGTGTTTTTAGTTTCCTAGGCTGCTTAAAGCAGATACCAGGAAACTGTTCTGCTTAAACAATGGGAATTCATTCATTTACAGTTAGAGTCTGGGAAAATGTCCAAATCAAGGCAGCATCAGGCAATGCTTTCGTCCTGAAGACTGGCTGCCAGCGATCCTTGGCTCCTCTGCCACACGGCAAGGTACATGGCGGGTCTGCTGGTCTCTCCCTTCTCTTCCGGGTGTTCTTGCTTCCATGGCTTCCTCTCTCTCTGCAGAGTGTGGAGTCACTGTTTATAGAGGACTCCAGTAAGAGGGTGAAGAAACATCCTGAAGGAGGTGGACCACACCTTAACTGAGGGAGCCTCATCACAAGATCCTGCGTACAATGGGTTCACACTCACAGGGATGGATGTGATTTAAGAATATGTTTTCTGGGGCACATACAGCTTCAAACCAAAACAATGGGGAACAGAAACAGATGTTTATTATTTTATTTTTATGAAACTGTCAGCCAGGTTTCAAATTGCTTTTCATCCTGGATGCTGCCTCTGAGATGAATGGGGAAGCTGTGCAGCTCGACAGACGTTCGGCAGAGCGTCAGCCCCTTCCAGGGATGCTATTAGTGTCCCGGGTTCTTGTAAAGAGAGGGAGACAGGAGAAGCTGATTGCTCTTTAGATCAGCAGCGAGGCCCAGGCATCTGGGAACTGCCATGCCTGGGTAAATCAAAGAGCGCTCACTCTAGGCTGAGCCCGTTCTTATGTCCCGTCATGGAAAAAGCACACAGCTGCACCCATGGCCCTCTTATGGAAAAGGACTCCAGTCCCCCAAACGCAGGGGCATGCTTTTTGCACAATGTAGTTCATTATTTCACATCGCTCAGCACCCCTCCCATCCCCAACATCCTTTAGCAACCCAATTCTGGGGCCTCTTTGGGTATTGTTCACAGCCCACAGTCTCTTCTCGGTCCCCACACTCATTTCCTGGGTGACAGCAGCTCTATCAGAGCCACTCTGTGGTGCAGCTATCCACTTATCAGTAAGGACTTGTACCAAACAGCAAAGCCATTTACTCTGTGGCTTAAAAGAAATGAACGTAGACAGCCTCATAATAATAGCTAATCGCTGAGCTGTTCCTAATATTTACTCATTATTTCACAACAGCCTTTCGTGGTTGTTATCCTTGTTTTACAGAAGAGGAAACTGAGGCACAGGTTGGTTAACTAACCTGCCCAAAGTCACACAGCCTGGAAGCGATGAGCCAGGAATCAGCTCTTGGGTTTTTTCTGTTAACCACTGCTCGTTGCAGCCTCAGGGTGGACCAAGCATCTGATTCTTTGTTGGCTTCTTTCCCCTCACTTCCCTCCCCCCTTGTAAGCGTTATAGCACAATCCATCAAGTTGTGCAAAGTGGTTTCTCAATCACACACAAATTCACTTTTCCTTAGGTTTCCATTCAACATTATCTAAACAATCCATCTTAAGGTCAGCTTGCAAGGGAGCTGAAGGGGCTGTGTTGACACAGGGGGTCGGGTCTCTCCTGGGAATCCGCCCCCACCCGCCCCACGTAAGACTAAACCTGGCCACATAAATCTCGTCCAGGAAAAGAAAAGTACCCGGGTTAGCCCGGGGTAGAATTACAGGGCGACATCTCCCGCTGCCAGGACCCCGCTCACAGACTCGGGGTGGGCGGGGAGGCAGGGCCCCCGGTTCCTGGCCCAGAAAGCCGTGTTTGCAGGGTTTCCAAGGAGGGGCCGTTCCCGGGAGAGCTGAGTGCTGGGAGGAGGAGGAATTCCTTCTCCATGGGGTTCTTTGGATAAACTGAGGGCGGCAGGCGGGGTACGAGCCAAGCCGCTTTCTCCCTCTGGCTGGAAATGGGTTTTAATTCTCTGCTTAGGTCGCAGCCCAGGTGGGAAGAGGGGCAAGCGGCTTCTCCAGGTATCGGGAGGGAGGTCACTGACAGAGGGCAGGAGACATCTGCGGCCCTTCCCGGCCTGGGCCGTGCAGCCCAGAGGCTGCTGCTGTGACTCCCTCTTACTCTCAGTGTAGCCAGATGCAATAAAACATGGATGTTGTACATAAATACTGCCTTTGCATACATCTGCTGTGAGATCAAGCGGCATGCTAGAAATATTATGAAATGCTTATCAGAATCTGTTAGAGCCTCCTCTGAGCATTTTATATACATCTCCTTTACCTGTGAGAACAGTTCAGGGATAGAGTCTGGGCGCCTCAGAAGACGCAAAGCTTTTTCTCCATGGCGCTCCAGTCACATAATATTTTAAAAATACGAATTAACCACGGGGTCCCACAGTCCTGTAACATTCTGCATTCCCAAGAAGGCCTCCTGCACAAGCTGTGGCGGCCTCACGCCTCAGACGGCGCCCAGCTCCCCAGCTTGAGACAGCACTGTCTCCCCACCCGGGGCTTCCCTGCGAGGGGCACATGCTGCACACGGCCTCCCCTGGGCGCCCACCAGGCTCCTTTGTCTTTACGGGGACAGCAGATGACCACACAGAGCTAGTTCATTCGACCCTGGATTCTCCTCTTACACAGACTCCATATGCTCCTGAACCACTGTCTCCTCATTTTCATGCAGCTCATAGGAGTTTCTCTGGTAAAATCTCTATGCATTTTTCTAACCCTCTCTCCATTTCATTTAAGAGCCAAGTATTAATCCAAGCTAGGGATGTTTTGAGGAAAAGGACAAGCTGGGGTTTGCTGTGGAGGTAAAGTCACAAAAGTCTGACACCCGACGTTCCTGAAGCTCTCGAAAAGACTAGAAGCCCGTTTCAGGCTCCATGATGTCTCCAACGACCTCACTCTAGCTCTCCAATGAAACCTGCTTTTTTTCCAAACACTGGCCCCCTAGTTGCCATTTTAGAATAGTATTTTCCTCAGGATGATTGTTTTTCTGTTGTCTTTAATAGCAAGAGCCTGTTGGTTACTGTTGCTGTCATTTTTTCTCGTGTATTTCATCCGGGCTGGGCCTGCAGTTGTCTGTGGAGAGGCTCCCGGGCAAGCCGGCCACCGACCATTTATGGCCCTTTCTGTGGAGAACTGCGCTCTGGACGCCGAGCAGCCAGCCTGTGCTGCTGGGGCACCACTGTGTGCAGGAGGCCGCTTGCCTGCTACCAGCCCCTGCTGCGGAACCACCGTTGGTGCTGAGGTGGGGGACGCCTGTGGGAACCGTGTCCCCAGGTCACCTGGGCGTGCAGGAGGTTAGGGCCTGTGTGCCACCCTCCCCCCCAAGGCATGGGGGGGGAGCCAGCGTTTCGCAGTGGGGGCTCCCAGACTTAGTCCCAAGGCGCGCGCCCCCGTGCTCGTGCGTCCATCCCTCGCTCTTCCCCCCCGGGATCGCATCCCTGAACAAACCCCGGTCGCGTCAGCCGTTGGCGCCGACTGCACGGTTGGGGAAAAGCAGGCCGAGACAGGCCGTCTCTGAATGTTCCCTGCTGCGTGCGTGTAATTCCTGGAGAACCAGGAGGAGCGAGGCTTCCCAGACCAGCGTTCTGCAAGTGCAGCTGCCCCTCCTCCTGTCTCCTCCGGCACCAGCTCTTGCCTGTCGTGGCCAATTGGGCATTTGGACAAGAAATATATTTGTGACGAAACACAGAAGGGTTTTATCTAACGTGCGTTCCTATAGACAATTAAAGGAATCGTTGCTCCCTGCTCTAGAATAAGGACAATACAATGTTTACTACCCTGTTCACTTAAGCCTGTATCTCTAGGTGATATAGAAAGATTCCAAGAACAACTTTAATGCCATGTTGAGAAGAGACTATCCGCTCTGATCTGGTCCAGCTTTCTTGTCTTTTTCCATTGTAGTCTCCTGCTTTTTCTCTTTTCTGGATTTTGCTTCCCACAAAGTCTGGGTCCAGAGCTGAGCCTCCGAGGTTTTACCCCCTCCGGCCGCACAGCTCCGGGTCTGGTGATGGGGCCCGAGCTGGGCTGCTGGCCTGGTGCCAGCCCTGGCTCCCCCCCCACCCCCCACCCCGCCGCACACATTTTTGGCAGAGAAGAGCCACTGGCTGACGGGGATCAGAGCTGAAACGGATCCCCCTGAGCAGAAACAGGGCTGTTATCCTGCGTTTTGCACTCAAAGCACCTCTCTCCAGGCAGAAGCAGAAAGTTTAACCACTTCCTGCCTGGGGGTGAGCTACCCAAGGAGCGGGAGGCAGAATATCCCGGATGTCTGCTCGGGCCACCAGGGATCTGTTGGAAAGAACATTAGGTGTGAAGGGAGGCAACCAGGAAGGGGGGACCCCGAGAGGCAGCCCGTGTCCAGGAACTACAGAGCATGAAGGGGTGGGAGAGAAGAGCAAATGCTCCACGGGCCTGACCCTTCTGTGAATATTCGAGTCCCACTGACTACAGAGAATCTGACGTGAATGATTTCACTTCCAGAAGATAAAAAACTCAAATGCAAAAACTTGGGTGGTTGTCTCTGCCCTGCGGAGAGCAGGACGCTTTCTGACCTCTTCTCCACCTCGCTTCTGGTAAGCACCGAGCACCTCTCTCAGGAAAGGCCCGCTCCCCAAGGCCTGGTCACTGAGCTGCTTAACGGGCAGGGGATGCAAGATGGCGGCTGCACAGCGCCCCCTGTGGGTGGAGGCGGCCCAAACCCTCAGACCGGCTCAGGCCTTCGTGCCGCTGCAAGGCCAGATGTCCACTGTCCCCACCCTCACTCATCCAGGAAGGCCCCGGCCTCCACCCCGAGCCCTGCACAGGCTCCTATGGCAGGGGTCCTGCACCCACGAGCCCCCACCCCATGCATTCTGGACAGAGGGGAGGCCAGCAGATCCCAGGAGTGTCCAGCTTATACTGTTATATTTTGCTTGTTTTTTATTCTTCCTGCTCATTTAGTCTTCCAAACATATTCCAACCCTATAGGCTTTTAGGACTCAAGGGGAAATGTTTGTTTTTATGAACAACACCGCCATAGAATAAGTGGGAAATCCACACTTCTTGACCCAAATGCTATTGCTTTCCCTGATTCTTTTTTTCAGGAATCTACTCTGTACCCAGCTAGGGGCACATCCGATTAGTTCCCCACATGATTCTGGCTTGGATAAACACTATTTTTTGAGACTCTAAAGCACCACTCCTGGTTCTTAAAAAGAGTTCTCAGACTCCTTTTAAAACGGATGGACCCTCTCCCAGGAAACACTTAATGTACCCACACCTAAGCTATCTCAGAGACAATGTCAAAGGTGTATGAACCCCCCACCCCACCACTCATCCATGACCGATTAAGAGTCCCTGTGTTGAGGGTCCAGTTCCACAGGTGGGCCTGGGCGCTGGTCCTGTGATGGTGTTGCTGGAACACTCCAGGTTCTGGGTTCTTGGCTGCATCGCATAAAGGAATTTAAGGACATGCCCTAGGGTAGGCAAGTAAAGGCTTTAATAAGAAACAGGAAAAAGTGAAAGTGCATGCTCCAGGGAAGAGACGCACAATGTGGGGCCCCAGGGTAGGTCTTCTTAAGGCCGTTCCTCCTCCCCCGTCCCAGTATTCAGGAGGGGTCTCAGCTGCTTGCTGCCCTGCCTGGCTGACTTTCTACCGTCACCTGTCAGCTTTCAGGGAACCAGTAGGAGGCCTTTCTTTGGAATTATCTGGGGCTCCTTTTGAGCCCGGGAGTTTCACACGGGACCTCGTGACCAGGGTCTTGGCGGGCTTTTCGGCTGTAACTGTTACAGCTGTGCTCTCAAGCAGCTGCCTCCCCTCAGAAGGTGAGGTCAGGAGGTGCCAGGCCAGGAAGGCTCAACGACTGGCCAGAGCAGGAGGACAGGGAACTCAGGACAGGCCCTTTCCAGAAACCACGTCTCTCAGGGCCTCAGGGAATGCGGCCGGCAGAAGGCAAGACTGCATCCACCAGCTGATGGGAAAGCGGCTTGGCTAGGGAGGACCCCAGACTCTGGAAAGGGAACTGACAGGAGCAAGTCTCAATGCTTAGAGAGACTGGAGTCCTAGACAGGGCACAAGACAGAGGTGGGGGCCCAGGAGACAAGTCAGACATGCACTTCCCAGCATCCGGATGCACGGCGGGTCTCGGGCACGAGGCGGAAGCAGCCCACACTTAGCGCCCTGCATCAGAGGACGCAACTTCCTGGTGGGCCAGAGCTGTTGAAATTCCTCCTGCGCATGTGTGGTAGCCGGGAGAGCTGTTTGCCAAAAACTGCTCTCCACCTTTTGGGGACATGACAGGGTTGCGTTTCCTGGCCCCTTTGTGGGTGGGTAGGGTCATGCAAGTTGTGAGAGCAAGTGGCATGTGTCACCTCTGGTCAGAGCCTTATTTACTGGCGCAGACTCGCCAGAACTCTCCCTGGCACAAGGCCCAGGCTGGCAGTGTTGGAGATGGCAGCTGCCTCACTCTCCAGTGTCTCTGAGTGACTTACGATGAGCAGTGTCCCCTCGCCTACCTGTAACAGAGGTGTAGCTGGGGGGCCATAAAACTCCGCGTTGTTTTAAGCATCTGAGACTGTGGAGCTGTTTGTTACTGAAGCACAACAGCACATGATAAAATCCTCTAGGACCTTTAAGAGGTCCTGACGCCACCCGCCCACTCCCAGGCATTCTGATTAATTGGCATGGGTGTGGCCTGGGACTTTAAAATAAACTTTTAATTTTAGATAGTTTTACGTTTACAGAAAAGTTGCAAAGGTAGTCGTTTTAGTTTCCCAGCTGCTAAAATGGTACCATCCAAGAGGTCAGCTTAAAAAATGGGGATTTCTTGGCTTGCGGTTTTGAGGCTAGGAGAAGTCCACAATCAAAACAGCAGCAAGGCGGTGCTTTCTCCCAGACACTGTGCTGCTCTGGGCTGGCTGCCAGCCATCCTTGGTCCTTGGCTTTTCTGTCACATGACAGTGCACATGGCAGCCTCTGCTGGCTCCTCTGCGTTCCGTTGACTTCCAGCTGCTTCCAGGTCTATAAGGATTCCAATAACAGGATTCAGACCCGTCCTGAATCAGGTGGGCCACACATTAACTGAATAACCTCATCACAAGGTCCTATTTGCAAGGGCTCACACCCACAGGAATGGATTAAGTTTAAGAACACATTTCTCTGGGGGATCTAGCTTCAAGCCACCGCAGCAGTACAGTGTCCTCATATACCCAGCACCCAGCCTCCTCTGTGGTTGCCATCTTACATTAGTAGGGTACATTTGTCAGGATGATGAACCAATGCTGACTCATCATTAGTAACTAAAGTCCATACTTTATGCAAATTTCCTTAGTTTCCCCCTAATGTCCTTTTCCTGTTCCAGGATTCCACATTGCAGTCAGTCATCGCGTCCCTGCAGGCTCCTCTTGGCTGTGACACCTGCTCCCGTTTCCTACGGCATTCTTTGGAAGAAAGTAATTAAGTGCCGTTCCCATAGCAGGGGCATGGAGTCACACTTCATCTCTTTGGACTGGAGCACCAACATAACTTACTTGGAATTCTTCTGTATGGGAAATTCGTCTATTTGCCCCACTTATTTACTCATTCGGTCATTTATTCATACCAGTAAGGGCCCATGGACATTCATTTACATGCTGGGCTATGATCCATGCTAGGTTATTCATGTCACTGCTTGAATTGCTCCAGGCTTGGCACGTGGAAGCTCTTTGGCTGGCTCCTGTGTCCTTTCGACATAGCCCATCATTTCGTTCTTTGAGCATTGCCTTATTCTCCAGCGCTACACAATGCTCCAGGTTCCTCTAGTACCCTCCCACAACCATTTCTCCAAGGAGCCCAGGTTCCCTTTATCGGAGAATGGTGTTAGGAACAAAGATCTGGGTGCTCGGTTGGGCATCAGGCGTTTTTACGTACGGCTGCCCTAGACGCAGTCGTTCTCCATCGGGACTGCCCCTGAGCAAGCCCTGGAGAGCTTCTGGAAAACCAGTGTGGGCTCTCACCCAGAGGTCTCCTGCTCTGAGCAAGGGCATCGCTGGGAAGCACTGCTGGTGATGCTGATGTACAGGGAAACGGAACCACTGACCCCGTCCTGGGGCTGAGCGGAGGCTGCAGAAGCAGGCTAAGTACCCGGGAGGGACCATGGCAGGGCCGGGATAAGCTTGAGGCAAGCGAGGCACTCCCCTTAGGGGCAAAAACCAACTCACTGATTTCAAATACTTCATAAAGTGCACCTTTCAAAAGGCTCGGAACGTATGTCCATCAATTAAAACGAAAATTTTAACAGTCAAAGCAAAACTGTCCATAAAAAATGGACGCAACCATGCCATCTATTACCAGGAACAAGCCCATGAATAGGAGACCAAGGAAAGACAAGTAACTCACATCAGGCCTGCAGGTGAAACACAGTGATTAGCCCATGCTTTTTGACTCTCAGCGCCCACGTCTGTGCGGTTCTGTGCCAAAACAGATTTGTGCGCACACAATCTGTGCACTCTAGGAGTTAATGATCAGAAAGAAAAAGAACGCAGGGGGGGAGGGAGGGCGGGCAGGCGCTGGACACAGACCAGCAGGGACTCCCCAGCATGCTGAACTAATGAGGATGTTATTTTAAAAGTATATTAAATCAATATTGGTGCCGTTTTTATTTTCTTGCGTCACAGTCTGAATTTTGCTCCTGAGACAAGAGCTGCACTGGCCTCCGTGATTCTGGCCCTGGGCCAAGCAGCCTGGAGGAGCCGAGGTCTTGCTTCTCCTTCTCTGATCCTCTCTCTCCTCTCCCCCACCACCACCTGCCAGGGAACTTAGCCCAGAAAGCCCAGGGTCCCTGCACCATGTGACCTTTCTTACTTTGTTTGCTGTTGGTGGTGAGAGCCATTTCTCCCTCTAAATTTGGGCAAGAATCCTGGACTCCTGAAAATAACTGGGAGACCAGAAATGTTCAAGTCACCTTCCCTGGAGCTGTGTCCTGGCAGCTTCCCGGGAGCAAGAGTGGCCGCATCGGTCTGTCCCCATCACCGTCAGGGGTTTGAGTGCCTGTTTAAACGAAGACAGACGGCTCATCAGGGAGGCGAGACACAGCTAATGGAAGGCATAGGAAATACAACCAAGCTGCCTGGCCTCTCCGCCATTATTTTGCAATTCTGTTCTACTTCTGTAAGAGCTCAGCTTAGTCTGCCACCTGCCACCTTGGAAAGGCAGACACCCCCTCCAGCCCTCGCCACACCCACAGGCACTTGCCATAGTTGAACTTTCCCTGGTGAAAGTGTCCCACTTTCAAGGCCATAGAAAATGGATCCCTCGCTTCCTCAGAGATGGAAATGCCCCCAATCTACTCTGTCTGCAGGGTACTCTGCTCTTATAGCCCAGGCACTCACCTGTGCATTTGTGAAGGTTTTGCTTTTCTCTGTCTTTGCAAACCCCAGTGCCGAGCACCAAGAGGCCAAGTGTCAGTTGCAGCGTGGCAGCCGGTTCTTCGGACTTCATAAGAGCCCATGCCACACGCCACTACGGCACAAATCACAAACTATTTACCAGACAAGACACGCGTGCATGTGGGTGCACACACATTCATTTGAAATGTTGTTCTTTGCAGATGTCATTCCAACATCTAGAATTTAAGAGTCTTAGCAGAATTTACATGCTGGCACTGCTGGCATTCTTGCATGCCTCCTGGAGTTCAGTCCTAGTCTCCATGTCCAGAGAATAAGAAAGTAGAAAATTTACTCTCTCGAAGCATCAAGGTCAGTTTAGCGTTTAACCCAACATATCTGAGCCCAACACATGAAGCAACCAGGAAGAGAGCTCTGATTTGGTTTGAAGTGTGATGTTTGTGTGTATGTGTGTGTGTGTGTGTGTGTATAAGTGAGTGTGAAAGCAGATAGTTTGTGTGACTGTGTGAGAATATTCAGAGTGAGTAGTGTGAGTGTGCCAGGTGAATGTGTGTGTTTCAAAGTGAGTTTGTGATTGAGTGAGTGAATTGTGTGTGTATGAATGTGTGAATGTGTGTGAGCTTGAAAGGTGAGTGAACCCATGGGTGTTTATGGGAGTGTGTGCATGTGAATGCCCTAGTGCATATGCACTGGTGTTGTGGGTGAGCGTGAACATGAGGGAATCTGCACGTGGGTATATGACTGTGAGTGAATCTGCGGGTGTGTATGTGAGTATATGAGGGTGTGTTAGTGAGTATGTGATATATGTGAGTGTTGTGTGTGAGCTTGAGTGTGTGAGTGAATCTGTGAGTGTGTATGTGAGTGTATGAAGGTGTATTAGTGTGTGATACACGTGATGTTGTGTGTGTTTAGGGTGGAAACAGGTAATACCCAGGCCCTCTTGAGGCACTAGCTTCCAGAGCCACAAGGCCCCTAGTTGTTCTTTCTCACATCATCTTGAACTTCCTCCCAGCTGATCGCTCAGAGCCTAACTCTCAGGAAAGGAAACCAGAATCTCTGGGACCAGGAGCCCCAAACGTGGCCCCGTGCCAAGCCTCGTCTCTCACCTTCTCCTGAGAACCCGGGTGCAGCCCAAAGCAGTCAAATATTTTCCTCCTCTGTCATCACTAACTATAGCTCCCCAAGTTCCCAGATCGTTGTGGTAGCGCTTTGCCATAATTAGCAATTTTCTGTTATCATACTAACACTGGTTAATTATTCCCTCAGAGGCAAAGCAGATTCACGGATGCTGCTGGAAAGTCCAAGAGTTCTGCTCAGATAGAAGCCCCAACACTCAGGAGGGAACCACACTGCCCTGCGGCCCCAGGAAATGCCCAGCACCCGGGGTGGGGCCACCAGTGAGGATGTGGCCAGAGAAGACAGAAGGTCTGGGTGGACCTCTCGGCCGGCCTCAGGAACCCCGGAGCTTTGGGGACGTGCTCTCCTGCCAGCCCCCACTGCGGCCCCAGCCTGAGGCCTGGGTGTGCAGAAGGGAAGTCTGTCATCTCCTTCCTCCTTGAGCTGCCAACTGCGCCCCGACAGCACCCGGCAAACCAACCCATCTTCAGTCCCTCGTCCCGGGGGCCCTGCTCGGTGCCTGCCCCCGACTAATTGGGTAAATGCACTAATTGTGCTTTGCTTTTCCCCTCGGGGACACACCAGTGCTTTAACAACAAGGCTGCTTGTAATTACCTGCTGCAGGCTGGGCCTCCTGAAGGCCGTGAGGTGCCGAGAAGGACAGGCATCCCTCCGTCCCCAGCAGGTGTCTCCCCGCCCCCAGCAGGCGCCTCTGCTCCCCGGTGAGTGTGAGAACCGGGAACTGAGAGCTCTGTGCACACACCGTTACGCGGGACAGTCCACAAACCCTCTTGGAGACTCATTTGGTGAAAAGCAAAGAAAAACAACCCACAAGACTATTTTTTGCCTGAGTTATTCTGGTGACTGCAGCAAACAGTGGGTTTTCTTGCCTGAATGACTCAAATAATTTCCCCAGTTGTGCCCTCCTTTCTCAAGTGAGAAAGTCCCTTCTCGGGGGAAAGTTGAGGCTTGTGGCTCTAGCCCACAGCCTTCTGGTTCCCCGAATGGAGAGGGCGCTGCAGGGCGCTGAGAAGGCGAGTCCAGGAGGGCGAAGCGACAGCTTCCGGGCGGCCCCCCGCCGCAGGTTCGGGCTTGGAGAGCTCCTCTTGTGGCCCCGTTTGATCTGGATGACCCTCGCCAGTGAGCTCTGCCCCCAGAAGCCCCTCGCATGCCGCCATCTGTATGTGCACCTTGGGGGCACAGCGGGCTGTGCTTCCATCCGTCCGACAGGCCTCGGCAGCGCACAGCCAGGCTGGCTGTGTGTCCTGGTGTGCTGGGACAGTCCCGGACCGCACCTCTTGTCCTGGCTGTCGGTCAGCAGCTCCCCAGAGGGTCCGGGTTTGGACAGTCCATCCGGTCAGCCTGCTTCGTGAAGGCCGTCCGACGGCCAGCACTGTCCCCTTGGCCTCGGAAATGCAGCCTGTCTGCAGCATCTCCTGCCCTGCGGGGCGAGCCGCCTTCCTCTCCTGCAGCCCTGGGAGAGCCAGTACTCTCCTAAGGCCCTGGGTGCGAGAAGCGTGAAATGGAGCTGCTGGGCAGAGAAGCCGCCCTCACCTCGAAGGCTCTCCCTTCACTGCCCTGTCTGCCAACGTCCAGCCTCTCCTGCAAATGCCACCAGCTGCCGAAGCCCTTCTGCATCCCTCCAGCCAGAGCTCTTGTCTTTCTCCGACCCCTCAAGTCTCCCCTGAGCTTCCTTTGCCACCTTTAGCACATTCCTCCTGCACGGCTGGCGAGGGGCTCGGAGGGCTGGGAACGTAACCGCCCAGACTCAAATCCCAGCTCTAACACGCAGCATCTGTGTGACTGCTTTGCCTCCCCCAGCCCCCGCTTCCCCGTCTGTAAACTGAGGACAGTTGTGGTGCCTCATGGAGCGCTTTAGAGGATTAAATGCGCCAGTGCACGGATGAGCTTAGCGCTTACACAGAGGAGCTTATTGTTTCAAGCTTTGCATCTTACCTTCCTCTCTAGATTGTCAGCATCTTTCCTTTAAAAAGCCAAATTCAAAGCTGTTGGGTA
>JAQZBX010033709.1:0-25265 GCA_029593785.1 Cabassous unicinctus
TTCAGCTATTTTGTCCTTTGGTTTTTATATGTCATATCTTTTGTTTCTCTTTTCCTTTATAGCAACCTCCTTTTCTGTATAATTGGTCTTTTGTGATGTATCTGACTGATCCCTTTTTCATTTCTTTTGCTGTACATTTTTTTTATCTTCTTCTTTTGAAACAATATCAAACTTACAAGACAGTTGCAAAATTAATACAAACCCCATGCAGAGAATTCCAACATATCCCCACCTCACCCCACCCCAGATACCAGATCTACCAATTTTAACATTTTGCCATCTTGCCATATCATTCTATCATCCATCTCCCCACCCCACCCCCATCAGTCTATCATCTATTTATTTATTTTCTGAACATTTGAGGGTAGGTTGTATACATCATGCTCCTTGAATACATCTTACTTCCATGTATATTTTCTTAGAACAAAGATATTCACTTATGTAACCACTTTAATTGCAGTTCTCAAGTTCAAAGAATTTAACATTGATATAAAGCTTATAGTTCTGTATTCCAATTTTTTTCGTATGTCCCTATAATGTCCTTTTGATCCTTTTCTCCTCCATTATTAGATCATGTCCAGGACCTTATATTGCATTTAAATATCATTGTATCTTTAGTCCCTTTTTTTTAAAACTATGGAAGCATATATACAACATAAACCCAGATTGTTCAATTTTAACATGTTGCCACCTTTGCCCTCTCTCTCTCTCTCTCTCTCTCTCTCTCTCTCTTCTTTCTTTCTGCAACAGTTTGAAGTTCTTTTATGAATCCCAAAAAGAGAAAGATTATGTTTCTGAACTAATCTATTCCTGTGGGTGTGAGACCCTTTTGATTGGACTAAGTCATTGAGGTCTGACTCAGGTTGTCTCCTCCCCCTCTTGCTGGGTCTGATATAAGCAGACACACACAGAGAGACACACACACAAGAAAGGGAACTTAACATATTTGATCTGGCCTGTGAGAGAAAGGACTTCAGGTTCGCCCATAGCTGCAGAAAGTCAGAGAAGCCCTGAGAGACCAAGAGAGATGGCTGAGAAAGAGACAAGCCCTATGCATGGTTGCCGATATCTGAGCTCCAGAGACAGTAGATCCTGGAAGGGAAGGCAGAGACCTCAGCAGAGATCAGTGGCCATCTTCATCACGTGGCCGGACACCAGGATTACTAGTAGCTGACTTTGGTGAGACAGCATCTCTGATAGTGCCTTGATTTGGACATTCCATGGCCTCGAAACTAAGCTTTTACCCCAGATAAAGTTCCCATTATAAAAGCCAACCCATTTCTGGTTCTTTGCATAGGCAGCCTTTGGCAATCTAGGGTCCTCCCTCCCTCCCTCCCTCTCTCCCTCCCTCCATCCCTTCTTTCCTCTATGGAGCTAGTGTCACAACAGAGATTTCCTTTAATGCCAGGAACTGTCCTTCAGGTCCTGTTTGCATAAATTCCTTTTGATGAAGTTATCTGCATATGCCTATCTTTGGCCAGGACTCAGGAATCTACAGTTGTAGAGGGCTGATTGGGGAACCTGCCATCTCATGGTAGGATGCAGTCTTCATGGGGGAGGGGGGCGGGAGGAGGGTTACTTGTCTCTGTCTCCTGGCTTGGCTCATCAAATGTGTTTGCGGAAGGCTCTGGATTCTGGGCTTCTAGGTTCATGGCTATGTCGCATAAAATAATTTAAGGACACACCATAGGGTACGCAAGGGAGTAGAGAGTTTATTAAGAAACAAGAAAACTAGAAATGAGATAAGTACACAATGCGAGACATGGGTTGCGGGCATGCTACAGGGTAAGTCGCACTATTTCTGTACATTTTTTAAATACTATAAACACTGGGGTTTATAGTACACAACATATATCTGTAACATGCTAATTTGCAAAAATATCAATTTAGCTTTAATAGCATGCACATTCTCTGTACCCATATCCCTGTTTCTTCTCTTTGTTGATTTTGTCCCACTTTATCACTTTATATTTTGCATGTCCATTATCAGAAAATATGCCTTTTTCTTGTTCAATTGTATTCTGACTTCTATAGGAATTAAAAAGTAGAGTTGCGTATTAAGTTTTGTATTTAGCCATTTAGTTACCTTTACTGAAGATCTTCACTTCTTCACACTGCTCCAAGCCATTCTCTATTGACTTTTCCTTTAAAACTGAAAGGCAATTTTTGTAGGGCAGGTCTTTTGGTGATGAATTCTCTCATTCTCTGTTTATCTGTATGTTTTAAACTCTCCCTCACTTTTTTTTTAACAAAATTTTATTGGTATATATTAATAAGACATATAATTCATCCAAAGTATACAATCAATGGTATTTGTTATAATCACATAGTTGTACATTCATCACTTCAATCATTATTAGAGCATTTTCATTATTTCAATAATAATAATAAACAAGTAAACAAGAAATTTCTTCACCTCTCAATCTCTCTCTGTTTCCCCTGCTGTACATAGCTGCTATTTCTGGCTATTCTTGTACAATGATTTATTTATTTATTCATCAGTTTTATTGAGATATATTCACATACCATATGATCTAGCCAACATGTATAATCAGTGGATTTTAGTATAATCACAATGTTGTGCATTCATCACCATAAAAAATTTTAGAACCATTTCATTACTCCAAAAAGAAAAACTTTACACCCATTAGCATGCCTTCCCCAGCCCTACATAACCACTAATCTAATTTCATCTTTATAAATTGATTTAGATTTAGATTTTATATAATTGGAATCATACAATATGTTACACAATATATTTAGTTCATAGTAGCTCAGTCATACAGTATTTGTTCTTTTGTGTCTGGCTTGCTTCATTCAATATAATGTTACCAGGTTCATCCATGTTGTCACATGCTTTACAACTTCACTTTTTAAGGACAGTTTTGCTGGATAAAGAATTTTCAGCTGGCAATCTTTCTCTTTCAGTACCTTAAATATTTTATACAACTGCCTTCTCGCCTTCATGGTTTCACATGAGAAATTGGAACTTAATCTTATTGAGGATCCTTTGTATGTGATGAATCTCTTTTCTCTTCCTGCTTTCAGATTCTCTTTTTATCTTTAGCATTTTGCATTCTGATTATTATGTGTCTTGGAATAGGCCTATAGGGTTTTCTGTTTGCTGTATGTTGTGCTTCTTGGACCTGTATATTTATATTTTTCAAAAGAGTTGGTTGGGAAATTTTAAGCCATTATTTCCTAAATATTCTTCCTGCCCCTTTTCCCTTCTCTTCTCCTTTTGGGACACCCATGATGCATATGTTTATATGCATCATGCCGTCACTCATGTCCCTGAAAAACTGCTCAATTTTTTTTCTATTTTTTTCTCTTCTGATCTCATGATTTTTATTGTCCTGTCTTCTAACTCACTGATTCTTTCTTTTGCCTGTTCAATTCTGCTGTTGTATGCCTCCAGTGCAGGGGTTCTTAACCAGGGGTCTGGGAGCTTGAATTGAGATTCAAAAAAACATTATTCTTGTGGGGACGTGTTGGTGCAGGTGTGATATATTTATTAAATAATACACAGTATAGTGTGGACTTAGTAAGGGGTCCATGGTTTTCACCTGATTGGCAAAGGGGTCCATGGAACAAAAAAGGTTAGGAACCCCTGCTCTAGTGTATTTTTAGTCTCCATTATTATGCCTCATCCCCATAATTCCTGTCATGTTTCTTTTAAAACTTTCAGTCTTTTTCCTCACACATTGTCTTAATATCCTTAGGCTCTATATCCATATTTTCCTTCATCTCCTAGAATTAATTAAGGGGATTTGTTTGAACTTGTTTGGTTCGTTGCTCCAGAGTCTGTGCCTTCTCTGACGTTTTGCTTTGACCCCTTCACAGAGCCATATCTTCCTGTTTCCTAGTATGGCTTGTAATTTTTTTGTTGCTATCTGGGCATCTGAATATTCTGATGTGCTAACTCTGATGGTCTGTTTATTCCTTCTTGCCTAGGGTTTTAACGTTAACTGACTATGTGTTAAGGCTCTTCCTTCTCACCTGTCCAACTTATTCTGGATCTGTAGAGTAGTATTTAACTCTTCAGATTTTCTCAGATCTTTTGCATCTGATTTTTGCCCTGGATATGTGGTACAATTTTTAAGATTTCCCTTTTATGTGCAATTGTTACACCTTTAGGAGAAAGCATCCTTTCCTCTGTTCCTGTCTAGGAATCTTGATCTGTTCTCTTTATTTTTGTGCAGAATTTTCTCCCTAGCCTACATCTATAGCCTGCTAATTTGCAAAGATAGTCAACTTAGCTTCAGTAGCATACACATTTCTGCTCCCATATCCCTCTGTTCCCCTGTATTATATTTTTTGTTGTTGTTCCACATTTCCTCTTTATATTTTGCATTTCCACTATCAGGAAATATGCCCCTTTTTTGTTCAGTTGTATTCTGGCTCTTAATAGGAGTTAAAGAGTAGAGTTGTATATTGAGGATACAGTACTATTAGGTTTTGCATTACCCTTTTTGTTCCTTAATTTCTTCACACTACTCCAAGTCAATCTCTTCTGTATGTTCCTTTCAACCTACAGAACTCCCTTTTGTAATTCTTGCAAGCCAGGTTGCCTCTTGTTGATGAATTCTCAGTTTCTATTTATCTGTGGAAACTTTAAACTCACCCTCGTTTTTGAAGGATAGTTTTGCTGAATAAAGAATTTTTGGCAGTTTTTTTCTTTTAGTATCTTAAATATATCATACCACTGCCGCCTTTTCTCCATGGTTTCTGATGAGAAATTGGCACTTATATGTGAGGAGTTGCTTTTCTCTTGCTGTTTTTAGAATTCTCTTTATCTTTGGTCTTTGAAATTCTGATTTGCATATGTCTTAGAGTAGGTTTATTAGGATTTATTCTGTTTGGTGTATGTTGTGCTTCTTGGACATGTATATTTCTTTCTTTCATTAGAGTTGGGAAATTTTCGGCCATTATTTCCTCGTACATTCCTTCTGCCCATTTTCCCTTCTCGTTTCTTTCTGGGACAGCCATGATGCATATATTTGTACACTTCATGCTGTCACTCAAATCCCTGAGTCACTGCTCAATTCTACTCTTCTCTATCTGTTCTTCTGACTGTATGACTTTGATTGCCCTTTCTTCTTGCTCATTGATTCTTCTGCCTGTTCACATCTTCTGTTGTATGCCTCAAGTGTATTTTTAAATCTCCATTATTGTGCCTTTCATTCCCATAATTTCTGTTGTGTTTCTTTTTAAACTTTCAAATTCTTTATGCTCATACTTTGTTTTCTTAAAATCCTTTCGCTCTATAACCATATTTTCCTTTATCTCCTTGAATTGATTTAGGAGATTTGTTTGAACTTCTTTGATTAGTTATTCCAAATTCTGTGTCTCCTCTGATGTTTTAATCTGTTCCCTTGACTGAGGCATATCTTCCTGTTTCTTTGTAGGGCTTGTAATTTTTTCTGATGTCTAGGCATCTCATTATTTTGATGAGTTAGTTAACTCTGAAGGTCAATTTCTCCCTCTTGTCTAGGATTTTATTGTTGATTGGCTTTGTGTTATGCCTTTTCTTTGACACTTGGTCCAACTTTTATCAATAGCCAGTGTTTAATTGTTCTGATTTTCTCAGTTCTTCTTCACATGATTCTTGCCCTGAATATGCATTATAATTTTAAGACTGCACTTTTTGTGTAATTTTTTACCTCTAGGAGAAAGCATCCTTTCCTCTGTACCTTCTCTGGGAATCTTGATCTATTTTGTTGGTTTTTGTGTAGAATCTTCTTCCCAGCTCCTATGATTTGTTTAAATTCTCTTCTTCACTCAGTATCCTCTTTTCCCTACACTTATCAGTTCTGGGATCCCTCCTGTCTTGTAGCAATTCAGTCCCCCTCCCCCCCTTTTTTTTCTGTGAGGTTTTTCTGCCTCTTGTTTTCCCCTCATTCAGGTATCCCACCCTGGGGATCCACATGGGCCCAATCCAGGTGGTGGGTTAATCCAGAAAGCTCTGTTTTGCATTTAGGTGGTCCAGCGATCAGAGACTAGAGTGAGTGTGCGCACATCTTGCCAATAGTTCTGTTGCAGTCAGTCCCTCTGTCTCTCTTTCTCAATCCCCCCACCCCCATGGCCCTTTTGTATTCAGCACTCCTCAGCTGTGTGTGTTCTGCCCTGGGTCTCTGAGGACTTGGTTCCCTTTTTGTGGATATGGGGGGGGGGCGGGGAGGAGGGGAGCTTCTAAATTACTGCTGTGCTTGCTCTATAGTCTGCACTGGTGACAAGAGGGGCCAGAGCCATGCTGCCTTTGTGCAGCTCCTAAGCTGCATGGGGCCGAGGGGAGGGGTCTGGGACAGAAATCTCCTGCTTGATATTGGAGATTATTTTTCTTTTTCTTCAATTCAGCATTTATGGAGTCGTTCTCCAGTCTCTTGTCCTCCGGAGTTCCAGTCAATTGGGATTTGTCCTTTTATTAGTTGATTCTGAGAGGAGACTTTTCCATGGGATGTCTTACGTCGCCATGTTGGTGACATCACACATAAAAAGCATTTTTTATTATCTACCACGCTACTCCCTTTTATTTGCTTAATAAGTAGCAATAATTGGTTGCCATTATTGAAAATTCTATTTTTAGAAATCCCAAAATGTTCCTTTCTCTCCTTTGTACATTGTGTTGTCATATTCTGTAACAGCTCCTTTATAATGGGCTTTTTCCCTGTTTTCAGTGTAATTTGAACCTCACAAACCCTAGCTCCAGGGAAAATGAGTCAGAAACACAACCCTGAAGCCTCAGCCAGGATCTAATTTTTAAATAAATCACCTGGCACCTTAACACCTTCTCACGTTCATCAAGAAGCCCTTTGGGTACTCTGGGCTTAGGGACTAGGCGGCTCATCAAATGGTTAGTCATCAGGTTATTTTTGTAACCTGGTCTTTTATGCTCTTTGCTCTTGAATCAGGGTATTTGTAGCAACATATTTCATGGTCATTTCCACAAAAAATAAAATGCTGTTTTTTTCTTCAAGCCATTTATGAAATGATAAATGGGATGGGTTAAAGCTAATTTACCTGGCTACATATCAGTGTCCCCATGCTAGCCTCCTGTCTTACTTACTTAAACTGGTAGGTGAAATCAGAACTAAAGAAACTAGCTCAATAATAAAATCAACAGTGAGGAAACTGACTGTCGGGATAAGGACACAAGTAGTTTTTTCCACCATCCTTGAACTGCAGATTGTCTGCAACTAATCTCTGCATCTATTTTATTTAGGTACTTTTGCAGCTCTCCCTTCCCTTGGTTGCTTCCTTTTTTCAAAATCTCTATGGCAACTCTTAATTATATGATAACAGGTACCATAGAGAACATGGATAAAATCTAGAAATGAACTTCATAATTTATAATATTTGAAAACCATAGCTTGAGACTCTTTTTATATAAAAATGGGGTGTGCTTCCCCCATCCTTGACCTCAAGGAGGGTGTGCCAAAGCTAGACAAGACGAAAGGTGGATTAGATAGAGTCTGATTAGAGAAAATTGGCATGACAACCATTTGGCAGAGATTGACAGTCTTCTTTTTTATTCATTCAACAGACAAATGGGATACAAAGATAAATGAGACACAGTTTTTGCTCTCAAGAAATTTGCAAATAAGTGGGAGAGCTAGAAAGAGAGTGAGATGGAATGACAGACCCATGCATCGATGTTGCCACATGGCACCTCCCGACTGCCAAATTCAATGCAGACTCTTCAGTCCTTATTTTTAATTGGTCCCTGTGCATCACCTGACACTGTTGACCATTCTGTACTTGAAAGTTGTCACCCATTTTAAACTCTATCCCCGACGTTATTTTTTTCCTGCTATGGGCTCCTATTCTTTTCTCTAATGGCAAATTAGAAAGTAGAGTTCTCTATTCTTTTTTCCTCCCCTTATCCATTAATGTCATTTCTCAAACATTTTTCCACCTCAGCACTTCCAGGTGATAAGACAGACTTAGCTGTAATGGTGGCTTCTTGTGGCAGTTATTCTTGCTCTGGTGGGGGAATAGCTGCAAGCACCAGGAGAAGCAGCAACCTGGGTGATTTGGATGCATCTTTCCTTAGGGAAGATTCTATTTACCCCAAGCACAGTGTCTGGCCAAAGTAGGAGCTTAATGGTGCTAAAGAGTGTTTTAGTAGCAGCAGGCACAGCATTCTGTGGGAGCACAAAGAAAGTCATTAACCATTGAGAAAGTCAGGACAGGCTGCACAAAGGAGCCATTGGTTAAGCTAAGCTGAATTCACCAGATGGACAAGCAGTAAAGGAGTTTCCAAGAGGTGGGATTTCAAAGATAAGGAGGTAAATTATTGAAATCTGGCCGTTTATGAATGACAAGTAGTCAAGTACATACAAACTTCTTTACTAAATCCCAAAACCTTAGGATGAAAGCACTCCTTTTGAATCTTGAACAAGATGACTATAAGTCAAATAAGACATTCCATATCATTGGACAGGTAACAAATTTTGGACACTACTTCCAAGAAATGGTACAGGAATGAAATATTCTGTTAATTTTTTTTTTACCATCATACAAAAAAGGATTTTATTTGGGGAAATTGATTTCTAATTTATGGCAAGTTTCACTTTCAGAAATAAAACCACAGAACAACACGATCTAATTAAATCTTAAAGGCTGGCATGCTGAGCAAGGAATGTTCTTATTCTTTGTAGGAGTTCCCTCTTTACACTGTCAAGTACCAGAGCTCTGCCTTTTGGAGTGATTTCTGCCACCAAGTCATCAACAGTAACGTGTTCCAGTCCTTTTTCTTTAATTACCTCTTTACAGTGTGCCTTCAATTGATCCTTCCAGCCACATTCAATTAATTTGGCTCTCAGCAACTCTTTGAGACATTCTCTTTCTCCGGTTTCTATCAACTTTTGGTTAATCGCTGCTTTCATCCGCGCATCTTTGTTCATCTCGCTAACCACCATCACCGCGGGCAAGGGATGTCCCTTCCCAGCGACGAAATGACCCTTGGGCTGAAGACCATTACCTACCACACTCTTCAGCTGCCCAGACTTCTATTAATTTTAAAATGGGTTTCATTCATTCATTCACTCAATAAGACTTATTGAAACATTTTTTAGTGTCAAAATGCTATGTAATGCTATGTATACAACAGTGAGCAAAGCAAACTTAGTCATTGCCCTCATGGAGTTTATATGGTCTAGAGCGAAAAATAGACATTAAGCAAATAATACCACACATGCACACACATACATGCACATAAACTGTGAGAAATGCTGTGAAAGGAAAAAAGTAAATTGTTGGGGAAAAGTTTAACAGCATGGCTCAATTGAGATGAGGGGTGAAATGAATGATTAGAGGTTTATTAGGCAAACGGTCGGGGTGGGGGAAGGCAGAGAGAATAGATATATGAAGTTCTAAGACAAAATGGTTTGGTCAAATTGATGAAGAAGAGCCATAAAATGGCTCAACCAACTTTGTCTTGTGGTGAATAGTTGAGATAAAGCTGGTTTTTAAAAGACCAGTGAAAAAGAAAGGCCATTCCAGGGATATACTCTGCAAGGAAATCATATTGTGAGCTGCATGGCAGGTAGTTTGGTATGGTTCTAATGTAAGAGAGTTTTATGAGGTTTATATGAGAGTTGAAGGAAATAATCATGCATGAAAGAAACCAAATGTTAAAGAATATTTACAGCTAAGGAATTTGGACTTTATCCTGCAGGTTTTTCTTGGTGGGGAGGGAGAAGATGACGGCTTTGAAGGAGAGGTGAAAATCACATTTTTGTTTTACGAAACCTCACTGGCAGCAGCATAGGTGGATTGTACAGGTGACTGGGCATGGAGAAAGTGATGGTGGGAAGATACCGCAATAATTCTGGGGAGAAGTGATGGTGGCCTGACGTGGGCAGTGACAATGTAAGTGGGGAGAGCGGTTAGATGAGAAAGCTGTTTGTGGGACAGGATCTCTAAGACCTGGTGGTTGATTGGTGTTGGAGAGGAGTGAGAAAAGGAGTCATGGCATGGTATCCAGGCAAGTTGATTACTTGGGACTGGTTAGCTTATGATGCAGTTCACAATTCATGTATGGAGAAAAACTTTTGAGTTCTGACCTGGCAAGTTTAGATAGAGATGTCTGTAGAATAGGCAAGTGGAAATGTCCTGTAGGGCCCAAATTGGACTAGAGATATGAAAAAGAAAGCCAGTACAAGGACAAGAGCCGATCATTTCATTTCACTCCTTTTTAAAAAAAAAATTTTTTTGTTGTTTTAGAATAATTTTAGATTTACAGAAAAGTTGCAAACATAGTACTGAGAGTTCCCATATACTGATAATTCTTTGACTTACTCAGCTTCATGCCATATTGGAATGGGTATCCTTGCTTGCAGAAATTTCTTCATATACTTGCATAAAGAGGGTGTACATGGTTCAAAAATCAAAGCAATATAAAAAGGTAGTGAAAAGTTTCACTCCCATGCCTGTGCACATCTGCTTTGTTCACTCCCATCCCCTATACTTAACTATTTCTATTAGTCTACTATGCATCCAACAGTTTTTTTAGGTAAAGACAAATAAACAAAATCATACATTACTATGTTCCCTCGGTTTCTTACACAAAAGGTAGCACATTTTCTTGTTCTGTATCTTGCTTTTTTGCTTAACAATATATCTTAGAGATAGGGCATATAGAGCTGCACTGTCTGAGAAGGTGGCCACGAGCCTTTGTGACTATTGAGCACTTGAAATGTGGCTGTTACATCTGAAAAACTGAATTTAATTTAAATTTAGATTTAAAAACAGAAGCAGTGTAAAATATTTTCTCATTAAACTCAACTTTATTGTTTTGGTGGGACTTCATTTTACTATAACCATTGAAAATATAGCCGTCTGAATTGAGAAAAGCTGTTACTATAAAATATACACCAGATTTCAAAGACAGCACACACACAAAAAACAATGCCATTAATAATTTGTTATATTGTTTACATGTGGAAGTGATGTTTTTTTGATGTAGTAGGTTAAAATAAAATATTAAAATTAATTCCATCTGTTTTTTTTTAATGTGGCTGCTAGAAAATTTTAAATGACATATGTGGCTCATATTTCTATTAGTGTGATATAGAGCATTGATTATTTTTTACAGCTGTATAATATTTCATTATATAGTGTACCATAATTTAACCACTACACTATTGGTCACACTTGAGTTGTTTCCATTCTTTTACTGTTTAAAAAAAATGTAGCAATGTGCATGCATTACTTCATATGTGTAAATGAATTCCCAGAATTGGGATTGCTGGATCAAAGGGTAAATGCGTTTGTAATATTGATATTGCTAAATTGCCCTCCATAGGAGTTGTAACAATTTGCACTCCCAACAGCCATGTACATGGGTGCCACTTTCTCCATATACTGCCCTTTTAAACTACAATATCTACAGGTTTGGATTTTTAGTAGTGAATCAGTTTCTTTTTGCTAATTCTGAGAGTTTCAAGAAGAAATAACAAATGGTTTGCCTAGCATTTTGTTTAAAAAAAGAAAGAAAACCCATCGATGATTAAACTCATAGAATCGGCATTTTAGAATTGATTTTTTAATTGAAAATGTCAAGAAATTCTCCAGCTGTACATTTCTGTGGAAATTGCAACTTTCATTATATTCAGATTTAGGAAGAGGGATTTTTGTGAAGGTTTGAGTGGATAAAGTACATTTTCTTTTGCTTTCCAAGAATCAAGGATTACTTGAATTATTCTAACAGTAATTGGCTGTTCACTGGCTGTAGGTGACTAAAATTCCCAAGTAGAAAGGCAGTGTGCATGCAGTTTTTGCATGCTGTCAGTTTATCAATTGTCTGGATTGGTTTTACTGTATGCTAAACACATTCTAGCTTAATAGGCTGCTTAACTGAGGAAATCCACTGAAATGTCAGTGGAGCTCAAGAACTGCCATAATCACTGGAAGATCCATTCTATTTACTTTTTAAATAAACTGCAGAAAAAGTTCATCTCTGCTCCTTAAGGATCTAACTCTTGTCCCTCTTGAGACTTGTGAGCCCTCTACTCCCTTCTGTGCCGGTATTTTCATTCATAGAAATCTGAAAATAAGATTCTCATGAACAGAAATCTCACTATATATTTAGGGATGTGTCAAATAAGTTAATAAGTTAGTATAAAGTAAACCCTTGTGTTTTAGTGATATAGTCATATTTTGGCAAATCCTGGAGGCATAGAATATATGCATTTCATAACAAATATAACTATGGGCATTTACTATCTTTAATATTTTATTGATTTTCAATACTAAAAGATTAAGCAAAAATAAGTTGAGACTATTCATGTTGACCATGCAAGAAGCACATTAGGACATGGGGACATATCCTAAGGAGTCATCCTTGGCAGTTGATGATGAGTCATTTGTCCTGTGCTTAATACAGAATAAATATACAGCTTTTGAATAGGAAGCAGTTGTGCCACAGCTATTCTTCACATCCCTTTTTGCTTCTATTGCTAATTTTGCCTAATTGTTTTGTTTCAGGAAGGGTTTTCACTCATTGATAGCAAGAAATGGTTGAAGATTGTAAGACGCATGGATTGTCTGTTGTTTGGAACAACAATAAAGGCAAGATGCTGTGTGGCCAAGGGCTCTCATCCATGTGTGTACGGTGAGGGGGTGAGGGGGTGGGACAGCAGCTTCTCTTTATAGGTGAAATGTTACTGGAAAGAATACACACGTTTAGGAAAGGTTTACATTATGAACAAAACATGAAACAAGAACTGTGGAGAGGCAGAAACCTAGTTAGCAAGAGGACATTGCTAAAGAGCCAGGACTTTGATTGATATGTCAATACCTGGCTCATGGAGCTGTGCAACCATTCACTCTCCCCAAAGCACAAATTAGAAAGAGGTGGAGTACATCTTAGTTCGTCTTGCTAGTTGGATGTTTAAAAGATGTGTGTATTTTGGAATGTTTCATGAATATGTCTTTTCATTTTTCTCTTTAATATTAAAAATCAAATTTTCTTTTATTTGTTTTCTAAGCTGTTTTAAATGTAAACAATGATCCTCATCAAAGGAACATGCAGACTAATCACCTGGATTATTTTCTATCAGAGATAACTATAAAAACCCATCTGTTAACATTCACTGAGTAGATATATTGAAACCCAGGTGAAGAATACTAATTTTTAATGGAGCCATAGATTCTGAGAGTTGGAAGAGGTCTTCAAGAGCATCTTGTGTAGGGATTCCAAACTGGATTCCACTGGTTTCCAATTAATTTAGAACGTCTGTGATCATGGATGGATTTTCATTGACCTCTAACTGAAATTTATCATTTTCTTCAATTATAAATGTGGGCAACAGACCTCATTAGTATTAGACCTCACCAATGGAGATTGCAGATATTTTCATGTCCCCTTACTGTTGTTTCAGATATCTCAAAATGTCATTTATGCTTTACTCTACCTCAAAGTTATGGTGGTTATTAGTTCTACTGCTAGATCTTTTTTACTGAATACATTAATAAAGCATATATATTATTGGATCACAAATTAGTGTTTTTTTTTAAATTAGTGTTTAATACAATTTTATTGAAGCATATCATTCACATGCATGTGCATAAACAGTAAGTGTATAGTAAAAGTTGTAAACTTACAAAACAAATATGCATATCATCATACAGGGGTTCCCATATGTCACCCCACCAACAGCACCTGGCATTGTTATGAAACATTTGTTACAAACTATGAAAAAGCATACAAATTAGTGCTTTAATATTGTAATAAGCTATTTCAATAAATTGGTTTCCTTTGTAATTTTATGTATTTTATTGTATGTAATTAAAAACATTATTCTGAGAAGGGGTCCACTGGCTGCTGCACACTCAAAAATCATCAAGAGCCCCTGATTTCATTTTACATTTGAGGAAACTGGATTTGACTTAAGCCAATGGCCAATGTTATACCTAGCTAGCAGGGAACTGGGCTGCTTGTTGGTCTTCTCCCAGTCTAGGACTTTATCATGAATATATCTTCAAAAAAGTTACACTATGCCATATGTTTGATTTAATTATCTGATTATTATTAAATTTTTCATCAAACTCTAAAGAACAAAGTAAAAATCAACCATAATTTGACCACTCAAAAATAACCATTATTAACATTTTGAAGAACTTACTAGGCATATATATTGTATCAATTAGGATTGTGTGTTCAGATACAGAAAATCCAGCTATAATGTCCCAAAGAAATAGAGGTTTATTTATGCACTTAATAAGAAATCCACAGGAAGGCAGTTGCCAGCACTGGTTTAGCAGTTCAGCAGTGTCAAGTCTAACATCTCTGTAATTTGCTTGGCCTCTCCTTCAAAGCTGCAAAATGGCTGCTGCAGTTCTTTCACATTTGCATTCAAAACCAGCTTCATCTGTCCTTTCTACGTGGAAAGCAGAAATTTTCTATTTATAAGGCTCTCCACCTCCCATAAGCCCCACAAGATGTCTACTTATCTCTTATGAACCAAAACAGTGTCAATGGGCCACCCCAAACTGCAAAGGAGATTAGGGAATGACAGAGGAAAATGAGGATGGGATGGGTTTGCAGCATTTAACAGAGTCTGTCACATAAATAATTTACAAAAATTAGGATTGTAATATATAGACTACCTTGTATCCTGCTCTTTTGTCATGTAACACGATATTAGGACCATTATACCACATCATTACATACTCTTTGAAAACAGTGTATTCTTAATGGCTACATAGCATTTAAAGTTTGGATGAACCCTAATTCAGTTAACCAATCCCCAATTTTTCATAAGGATGTTTTTATTTTCATAAAGATTTATTTAAAAGTTTATCTGTGATTATTTTCTTGAGATAGAAGTCCTAGAACAAACTATGAATATTTGTGTTGCAAATTTGCCCTCCAGATAGGTTGTCCTCCGTACTACTCCAAATGCTCTTCAATAGAGTGATATAATTTAAACTTAAAAACTACTTTCCAATTCTGTAGGCAAAAATTAGCACCTTCCTTTAATTTGGATTTCTTTGATAAGTAACGAGAATGAATGTCTGTGTGTGCTTAGCCACCTGTATTTCTTCTGCAAATCACCTGTTCACTTCTTTTGTCTAATTTTCCTCTTTTTCAAAGTATTTAGACTACTATATGTATAGTGATTGCATATATTATATATAGAAATATATACATTTAAACAATACGTGTAGTTATCTTTTTCTGAATATATCATATACATTATATATATATTTAAATATTTAAGACTAGAAACCTTTTGCCTGTTATTGTGAATGATATTCTTTGTTCCCACAAATACTTCTAGCTGCTTATGATTGGATTTTTTCTGTATTCTTTTATTTTACTTTATTTTATTTTGAGGTACCATGGGCCGGTGATTGAACCCAGGACCTCATATGTGGGAAGCCAGCATTCAACTACTGAGCCACGTAGGCTCCCCTGAGTTGGTCTTTTTGTTTGTTTTGCTTGTTCGGTTTTTTTTTGGTTTTTCTAGGAGGCACTGGTATCCAAACACAGGACCTCCTATATGGGAAGCAGGCACTCAACTGCTTGAGCCACATCTGCTCCCTGTATTCATTTTTATTTTGCTTCCTTACTAAACTTTTATTAGTTCTGATAATTTCGTTAATTTAATTTCTAGGAAAGAATTTTATAAACTGAAAATGATGATAAATTTATTCATATAAAAGATGTATACCCTTTATTGCTTTTCCTACCTTACTGAGTTGGCTAGACCTTCCAGAGTAGTATAATAATGTTTACTGACATTTTTTAATAAAGTAAAGTTTATCTCAACTTCAAATTCTGTGGGTAATAAGCATTGTATTTCTATTTCTCTCTGGGCCAAAATAAATAGATTGAATAAGTTTTGCCTACTTGTAAGATGTGCTTCCTATTTTCCCAGAAATTCTGATGAAAAGTGGTCCTGGCTGAGAGATTAACAATAGACATATAATTCCCTATCCCAAAGGTACTTGGGTTAAAGAAGTAAACCTAAACCACTTTCCTCTTTCTTTACCACCCTCAGTAACTCACTGAAGAATTTTTTCATGATTTTGCCTGGCCTTTGCTTTGAGTATTGCCTCTTGGTTTCAAAGCAAAGAATTGAAATGAATGCTGACATTCTTTCTCTTAGGTTAAGTCCTCTTTCTGTACTTTTCCACCTCTTCTACAGGAGAGTAATTCATGGTTAGTGGTGGGGAAATCGGCTTCAGATAGGGTCCCAGTGGTGACTGAAAATGTCTCACAGATCTGGGTGATGAAAATAAAACCAGCAAGGAAACCGAATGGGTGTGTGAGGCCGCTCTTGTTCTCCTCCATGGCTGCTCACTGGTCACCACATCTCACCGAATATGGTGCTATCCCTGTAACATCTGCTGGCTAGCCTGTGGGTTAAGAATCTTTGCTTGGAGGTCCTGTTTACACCTGTGAGTTAGAGATTAGTAGGCTTAATCCTCCCTAGCAAAGCCAAGCAGCCTTGATTTTCTTAATTGTGAGTGCAGGACGCTAAGTGTAAAGAGATACGCACTTATCCTTGACATTTTTTTTTCCTAAAAGAGTCTGTAATAGGGAATTTCCTGTCGGTTGTAATAACTTGAGATTGTTTGGAAGTAGAGTGGGAACAACCAAACATGCAAAGCACTACTTAAAATATATTATGTACTAATCTCCATAGACGGTAGAAACCAGATTGTTTCTACTATACTTGGAGCAATTTATGACTATCAAAATATACTTGAAAACTTTTCAAGTATATTTTTGACTTTAATTGTGGCATAAAAATAAATCTCTTCAGGATTTCCAACCTACTAGTTCTCTTTGTCAACCTGGCGGAAGGTTCCATTGTGATACTCCCTGGCATCAGTGATTTGGATGGAGATGTAACTCACTTTCTGGCTTTTTTCGATGTATTTTGATTTTATCTTGGGTCCACAGGCAACGAAGTGGTATATCTGGCTTCAGGTGATAAGCTCAAATTCTATCTGAGAATTTTACAGAAACAAACATGGAGAAAGACTTAGGATAGGCTGTCAGACATGTAACCTACCCTGTCATTTCCTGGAACTGCACTCCAAAGAAACCCTACATATACAAGCTAATTCTTATGTACACTCACACACAGATACCTCTGGAATTCCACAGTTGGTCTCAGTTTTTGCCTTGCTTAGACATTTATAATAACTGCTTCTTTGTGCATACAGCTTTCCAGATAACTAAGAAGTACAATTATTTAATGTGATTGTTTCTCAGAAGTTCAGTTATGTATTACAGAAACATAATAGAAAGAACTAATATAAAGATACTTCATATAGATGTCTTCATATAGATTCTTAACTAGAGTACATTGGAACAGCCTAATTAATTGTAAACAAGAAAGCCCTAATTTCACAAAAGAAGATTCATAGCATTACCAAAAACTGTATGTATAGTTCTTTTGACTGTTCTTTTGTCTTCCTCAGAGGGAATTAGTTTTCAATAACTCTTGATAATTCTGGAATTATCCATCCAAGAGAAAAATGGTCTAAGGGAACAGGCAATACACAAAGAAAAAAGTACAAATGGCCAATAAGCCTAAGAAAAATATTCAACCTCACTAGTAATAAAAATATTAAAAATTTAAATTAAAAAGTCCACATTATTAACCTAGTTAGGTTGTAGGGGAAAAAAAAGTATTCCACTGTTGGAGAATGCAGGGAAGTGGGCATGTAGACTCTTGATAGAAGTAAATTGGTAGTATCTTGCCACAAGGCAGTGTGACAATATGTAACACAATATGAAATACACATATCCTTTAGCCCAGCAAGTCACTTAGGCACTTCACATAAAGATGCATGTATAAGGATGCTCATCAAAGGTTTTTGGTTTACAAAAGGAAAAAAAAGCTGGAAACAACTTAAATCTTTATCAGTAGAGGACCAGTTAAATAAAGGACTATTCTTCAGCCATTGAAAGTAATTAGGTATACTTCTATTTTTATATACTTACTGTTAAACGAGTAATTAGGTTACAGAGAGTGGTGTGGTTTAAAATATCATATATATACAATATTATATAACGTAGGATTATGTATGTACATTATTTATGTATAAGTATGTGTATACATTCTAATATATACATATATATTAAAATATTTCCTTTTCATATTTTTTTCAATTTGAGGGGAGATAATAATGGATTACTTTTACATGCAAGGGGCAAAATTAAGTGAATTAAAAGATAGAGAACCAAACAGTAGCAGTAAAGGGGTAGAGGTGTCTATTCTAAACATGACACCTTGCCATTTCTTAGCCATGCCAAGAGATTTCTATAACCCAAATATGTGACCTTGTTTGATGAGATTATCTAAAATATTAAATTGTATATTATACAATACTATACATGTATTTTATGTATTCCTGAGTTTCTAAACTTCTGTGTTGTCTGCTGGCCTTGGTGTATCGTCTGCAGCTTCCGCAAAACTCCTCAAAGATTCCCATTTAATTTCTTATGCCATCCTGCAATACAGCAAAACCATGACGGAGAAAGTCACAGTGTGGAAGGGATAGCTGTAATAGTAAACAGAAAAAGCAGAAAGCATATGTGGCCGTTGGGCAGTTTGATGTAATTATGAATTCCAAAAATATAATTGGATCATGCCTGTAAACTGATCTGTTAATCTGGGCATGATTAAGTTATGATTAGGGCATTGACTGGGCCAAGTCAGTAGGGCATTGAGCCCCACCCCTCGGTGGGTGGGGAATCGAATATAAAAGACAAGGCAGAGAGCAGAGTAGAAGCCGTTTTTGAGAAGCAGTTTTGATGTTGGAAAGAAGGCCCCAGGAGAAGAGAAGCGAGCCGTTCGCCTGATCGTCTACAGCTGACCTTGTGGAGGAAACAGGAGCTAAGCCCGGAGAGAAAGGCAGCCCTGGGAAGAGAGGAACCCAAGAAGCCTGAACCCTGGCAAACGCTGGCAGCTGTCTTGCTCTAACACGTGGCAATGGACTTTGGTGAGAGAAGAAACTTAATGCTTTATGGCCTGGTATCTGTGGACTTCTACCCCAAATAAATACCCTTTATAAAGACCAACCCATTTTTGGTATTTCACATTAGCACCCCTTTGGCTGACTAATACAGCATATTTGCTTATAGGAATTTATAGGATTTTGTTAACTGTGATGTTTTCAAGTTAGCAGTGTGACTTGTATTTAAATAAGTGAAAAGTGCTGCCACTTTAGGATAAGTGTAGCATCTGAATTTCTTTAAAGAAGTTGTTGAACAAAGGTACACAATAGATATAATCACACCTGGAGTGGCTTTTGTGTAAGCTGACTCCTCTAAACTGAGCAGAGTATTAGACTGGAAAAAAGAGGAAACTGCTACTAAAACAATAAGTTCTTTGGGGGGGTATAATTGAGGCCATTTTTAAACTTATAATCAAATAAGTTTGATGTAGTTGCCAGATATTTTATTGTAACTGAATCTGTCCCACATTTCCTAATTTTCCAAGGGATGTAACTCATACAGCAAGTTGGAGGCAACATTCCACCATGTGATGTATGGCAGTCTGATCTCTTCAAAGATGAGAGGCACTGCAGATTATTAATATGAGATACATTTGCTTTTGAATATTTTTTATTGAGGTGAAATTCACATAACATAAAATTAACCACTTGAAATTATATAATTCATTGACATTTACTACATTCACAATGTTGTGCAACTACTTCCAAAACATTTTCATCACCCTGAAAGGATACCACATATACATTAAGCTGTCACTCCATTTCCCCTTCCCCCAGCCTCTGGCAACACCAATCTGCTTTCTCTATAGATTTACCTCTTCTGTACATTTCATATAAATGGAGTCACACAATATGGGACCTTTTCTGTCTGGATTCTTTCACTTAGCATAGTGTTTTAGAAGTTCATCTACCCTGTAGCATACATCAATATTTCATTCTCTTTTATGGCTGAATAGTACTCCATTTGGTGAATATGCCACAATTTGTTTATCCATTCATCCATTGTTGGACATTTGGGTTGTCTCCACCTTTTGGCTATTGTGACTAGTGCTGCTATGAATATGTATGTACATATATTTAAGGACCTGTTTTTAGTTCTTTTAGGTATGTATCTAGGAGTGGAATTGCTGGGTCATATGGTAGTTCTATGTTTAACTTTTTTAGGAACTACCAAACTTTGCCACAGTAACTGCACCATTTTATATTCCTACCAGCTATGTACAAGGATTCCAGTTTCTCCACATCTTTGCCAACACTTGATATTTTCCATTTTTTCTCATTGTAGCCATCCTCGTGGGTACAAAGTGGTTTGTAGATTGCTTTAGGTAGTATTAACATCTTAATGATATTGTCTTCCACTCCATGAACACTAGGTGCCTCTCCGTTTATTTAGGTCTTCCTTAATTTCTTTCAGCAATGTTTTGTTGTTTTCAGTATACACGTCTTTTATGTCCTTGGTTAAATTTATTCCTATGTATTTTATCCTTTTGGATGCTATTCTGAATGGAATTGTTTTCTTAATTTCCTTTTTGGAGATACATTAGCTGTTAGCATCTGCCTGTCCCCTTTTCTTTTTTATTTATTTATGTATTTTAACTCACTGGCTTGTTAAATGTGGAATCTACCTGATTTGGTCTTTTGTATACTTAGGTTTAGAAAGATTTTGTTCAGCCAGGACTATGCTGCATTATAATATCTTCACTGAAATTTTTGTTCCAAAGCTAGATAAAACATTGATCTTTTCCTTCAGTCAGTGATGTTCTTTATGATATGGGCTTTTCCATTCTTTGCTGATGTCAATTCCCTGAAAGGAGTGAATTTTAGTATGAGGAATAGCTCCCAAAAGGGAGAAGAAAGCTAATTATTGGCTTTCCTGTACCCACATCAACAAGCTACTATAACTGCTCCCTCATCCACACCTCTCCTCCCTCCAAGCAAAGGGAACAACCTACTCACAGTAAATAAAAGTAAAGTGACATATAACAAGGGCTACTCAGGATAACTTGTGATTTGTCAAACAGAACAAGAGTCGCATGTTTCGAGTACAGTTTAGTGGAGAGTCAAAGGAGCAGGCACTGGAACACTGCTGCAGTTGTGTGCAAAACCTGGCCCAGTATATAACCGTTCAGGTGCCCGACGGAATCGTCCAGGAGCTCCAGCCAAGTCCTGGCTCACTCAGGGCAGGTGAAAGCCAAGGGAAGGAGTGTGCGGAGAGTGTCATGTTGCAGTGTGGGGTAAGTAGGCCACTGCATTGGCTGTACAAGAAACATGAAAATGTAATGCACTATTGGATCCCAAAATAAAATAATTTTTCAGGTCCATCAGGTTTGTACTTTAAAAGATATCTCATGTTGAAGAACTTCTTTTAAAAGAAGGTTTGATCCTCATTGTAGTTTTCTATAATTCTAGAGAAATTGGAGGGGGGAGAGTCCTGACTGCATTCTGGGTGTCACTATAGAACAGTGTCTCTTTTTTGAGGTCCACACTGATTTATTTATTTTTTTATTTTTTATTTTTTCTAAAAGATACTTAGATTACATAAAATGTTACATAAAAAAATATAAGGGTGAACAGTGTCTCTTAACGTGTGGTCTGTGGGCATCTCCCAGAGACCTGAAAGATCAAAATTATTTTCATAACAATACTAAAGACATTATTGACCTTTCTCACTGT
Organism: Cabassous unicinctus; assembly: GCA_029593785.1. Lineage (NCBI taxonomy): Eukaryota > Metazoa > Chordata > Mammalia > Cingulata > Chlamyphoridae > Cabassous > Cabassous unicinctus. The sequence goes on from JAQZBX010033709.1 coordinate 21,658, forward strand.
GCTGATGTTTGCACTGACAGCACAGAAGCAATGGTGGGTAAAGCTGCTGCCACCTCAGCTCCAGGCAAGGCCATGGCACCACACTGCAGTAGTAGCCACTGTATTCATCAGTCACTCACAGAAAAACAAACAAAAGGGAAAACACTTGTGTGATTAAGTTGCAAGCTGAACTAGCCTCTTTGTTCATAGAACACCATGTTTACTTGAAAGAACAACTGACAAAACTATAGTTATTCAGATTTGGGTATTAGGCAGACATTTTCTCAAAAATGGATGAGTGAGCCATCACTTCAGGAGAACAACTGATGGTATTTATTGACAAATGATAAAATTTAAGCTTTTAAAGAGAAAATTAGAATTTTGGAAAACTTGTATTGGTCACATAAGCTTGACAGTTTCCTAACCCCAAAGACTTTTCTGATGGTGATTTTAATGACTATGATTTTTATAGTTACTATTGAAATGCCAACATTTGGAAGATCTGTATTGGTCATTGGGCCAGTATTTTCCAAAAAACCAATGCATGATGTGACAAAACCACAATGTAAAAAAGATCCATTCAAAGAGCAAGATGGACCAAAAGGATTTTAATATAACAGAGTATAACAAGTTTGTTGCTATGGTTTCAGATTCTACATTACAACTAACTTTTAAGAAACGAACACTTGTTGAGTTTGGTGTCAGATTAAAGAATATCCACAATTATCTGAAAAAGGCTATTTTACAATACTCCTTCCTTTTTCACCTAAATATCTGTGTGAGGCTGGATTTTCTTCATATTCTTCAACCAGAACAACATATCGCAGTAGGTTGAATGCAAAAGCAGACAGAATCCAGCTGTCTTCTATTAATCTAGACATTAAAGAAATTTACAAAATTATAAAATAATGCCACTCCTCTCACTACATTTTTGTTCTGGAAAATATAGTGATTTTTCATTAAAAAGTTTTAAATATTAACATATTGGGTTTAAGTGAACTAATAAACCAGTATTTCACATTTTTGTTTTAATTTCTAATATGGTAAATATTGATAGCTATAACTCAATTAATAAAAGGTCTTTGAGATCCTCACTAACTTTTAAGAAAGTAAAAGTTTGCAAATCTTTGCTACAGAATTTCTCCTAGAAGTACATAGTCCTAAATGCTGTTAGCAAAAAAGAATCTACCTCTGCTCTTGGGTTTTAGGTTCAAACTTGGTTTTTTACTTTCTACTTTGAGAAATGATTTTCCAAACCTGGCTATCCATTACTTCATCCTGTTACTTTCCCTTAAACTCAGTATACCAAGAGAACTTATTTTTGCTGTTTTATCACCAATTTTCTTGCTATTTACAATTTATCTAAGGTGAACATAGATTTATATTGTTTATCAAAAGTCTTTTTCTTTAAACAAGTGCTGTGTTTTGATTTTCTCTTGAAATGTGTTTAGTTTGTCAAATCAGGTTTTGATATTTTTTGTGAAGATGCCTTAATGCTAAAGCTTCTTGTCTTACAAACCCTGGGTCTAGTTTGAAACAATATGCCTCATCAGCTACTGCTATATTTTTAAGAATCCCCTCACTACAAATGGAGGTATTAACATTTGTCACAGTACAAACAGTTTTAGAACATGTCAGTATATTGTCTAGATTTTTTTTCCAAATTGAGAAAGATTCATTTTCCAATTAAAAATTCAAGGCATGCAGAAATGCTTCAATTTGGTCTATATATTCTATACCAAATATAGAACATCTGCTAGACTTCTGTCATTCATCTTTGGATACCATTTTTCCTTTAAAGGCTATCAATCTGGTTTAAAGTAATTTATAAGGTACTTTATTGCTTATGATCCTTCGCCCTTTAAATAGATTTCTTTCTTCATAGGGTTTATTGACCAATTATTAAGATTCAGAATATTAGCAGAATATACCCAGTGCATGGGGTACAACAAGAACCAAATATGATCCCAGGATTTGGGGACTAGGTCTGGAAAGCCTTATAAAGGTAATGAAGACACATCAGGCTAGAACCTCACCAGGCTACACAATTATCTAAATTTTAAAAATGCAAGATAAGTTGTAACATGTAGTACTAAATGCAGGCTGATAGGGGTGAGGACAGTGGCAGTGGCAGATGACGACTCCAGCACTCTGATTTTAAAGGCTGGTCCCAAATACTTAGGTAGGAATATCCGTAAAGTAGTTAGGAAACTTTCTTGTCTGTTCTTGATTCTGTATTCAGGGACTTCCTGCTCTATAATTTTGGTGTCCTGAGTAGAGAGGCAGCATGAGGTTGGGCAGAGACCACAGGCTTTGGAATCAAGACAGATCTAGGTTTGTTTCCTGGTCCTCTTTCTTAGTAGCTGCGTGATCTCATGCAAGCCACTGAAACTGATCTATAAAATCTATATGAAATGCTGCATATAAAGCACCAGATATAATGCCTAGCAAATACTGTCTAAATGACATTATCCATTATTACTATTATTTCAAGTACTGTACCCTTCTAGATGGGCCCTCCCTTGCAAGTTAACAAATCATCATCTGGTCAGTTAGCAAGGGTCAGAACCTCCAGAGCCAGCAGGGGACATGAGAAGACTGAGTGTCTGAAACTGCAGAGCAGAAGACAAGACCAAGCCACTGGGGTAATTCCACTGGAGTGCAGACGTTGTGAGGCACTGCCTAGAACATTCTAGTTTTCCTAATGACAAAACAGGCCAGTCATGCCCAGATTTGCTCTTACTGTTGCTGTGGAAATTTGGTGTCATGTCCCTTTCTCAGGATTTATCTCAGGGATTGCAGGATATGGCCAAGTTCTGGTCACCTTGCTGCTCTCTTAGATTCAGATGTGTAGTTTTCCCAGTACATATATTCATACATCATATATACATACACACACATATATTATATATATAAAATAATAAGAATATATTGTTCCTTTCTTTGCAAATAGATAATTCTTTATTTCAAGTTCTTGAGTCATCTCCTGACTCATATTTTAGTTTTTACTTTTCCTCAGCCTTTTAATTTTGCTAATTGTGGCCTTACCAGGTGTTTCTCAACCTGCGGGCTTCTAAAGCAACCCACCCCCAACTCACGCCACCTCAAAGTAAGGAGGGGGAAGCCAGGAAAGAGGATGCCAAATCCTGTATGAACACTTTCCTTTGTTACCACAAAAAGTCCAGGAGAAGAAAGTAGCCAGAGAGATCCAGCCACCAGCCAGTGTGTGCCCAGAACTTTCCATTTCTGTGAAGTTTGGGAAAAGGGCTGTCTAATCATAGCACCACCCCACCAGCTTCAGGGGCTCAGTCACACCTGGCAGTTGTTCACACAGTGTGTACTCTTGATTGATATCGTTCCCAGCTATTTGAAAAACACTGTGTGAGCTGAACTGACAGGTATCATAGGCATCAGGTATTAGAGCTGGAAGAAACACTAGACTCTAGAGTCTGACTTATTTTTACAGATCAAGAAACAATTTCAGAAAAATGGGGCTTGTCTAAGGGCTGCCAATTCATTATAATGTTCTATAACTGTTTTGCTCATTTTCATTTTGGTATTCTTGACTAGTTTTCTTCCTTTGTTCTTTCCTCCTTGTTCCCCCACCTTTTTTTTTTTTTTTTTTTTTT